>CANYCX011714192.1:0-12778 GCA_948193385.1 Breynia disticha f. nivosa | reverse complement strand
CTATACTCCTATCTGCACTGAATTTGACAGTGAACACCTACTTGCACCCTACTGTCTTTAGGTTTTCGGGATCTTTTATAATGTCTCATGTGCCATTCTTTTCCAGAGCATTAAGTTCTTCAACCACAGCCTTTTTCCACTACGTCTGCCAGAGCTTCCTCAATGGTGTTTTGTATAGAAACGTTTGTAATTTGGGATATAAACGTCTTATCGCGTTCAGATAGTCGGTTATAGGACAAGTAGTTGGCTAGAGGGTGTTGAGTGCATGCTCTCTTGCCCTTCCGAACTGCAATAGGTGGATAGAAATCTCCAGGCAGTTCCTCAGTTGCTGTAGAGTCTGAAACAGCAGGTACACTGTTAGTAGGTTCATTCACAGGGCGAGGAGTGTTACCTGTTGTTGGAGGCTCAGCACGAGACTGTACTGCACCATCCTTCTGCTTTCTAGAGTAATCTGAGGTCTGTCACCAGTCTCCTCTGTATTTGGCTCAGACTGCTCTACTGCAGAAACATCCATAAGTGTTGGAAGGTCAGAGTTGGTAAGAGGAATATTTGTGCCAGACAGGACAGATGGCTCAATCACCCAGAAATTAAAATTATTATTTCCTTGTATACCCTACTCATTTCCTTCCAAACTCATACTCTCCCCTTGAAGGAAATAGGGTTGAGTCTCAAGAAAAGTAACATCCATGGATGTCATTGTCTTCTGGGTTTTGGGATTAAAACAGACAACCCTTTTGGTTCACACCGTAACCAACAAACACACTTTTCTGCTCGAGGGTCAAGCTTGATCTGCCCTTTTGAGAACACATAAGCCACACACCCAAACACTCGGGGTGGCAAGGCACTTGAGAACCGGTGTCCAGGAAACCAGTTTTTAAAACAGAATAGGGAGCCTTAAACCCCACGGTCCTGTTAGGCATGCGGTTGATTAAATATGTAACTGTCAACAGAGCCTCTCCCCACATATACTTAGGAACATTCATAGAGAACATAAGTGCCCTTGTCACCTTAAGTAAATGTCTGTTTTTCCTCTCTGCAACTTCATTTTGTCGCGGAGTATTTACGCAAGTGGTCTGATGTAGTACTCCATTTTCCCGTACGAATTGTCCCAAAGCTTCATTAATGTACTCTATTCCATTATCATAGTGCAATACTCGGATTTTCTTCTGAAATTGGCCTTCAATTAACTTGTAGAAGGTCTGAAAAACTGCTTCCACTTCTGACTTTTTTTTAATAAAAAATACTCAGCTAACCCGTGTGATCATCCGTGAAAGTTACAAACCACCTTTTTCCATTTCTAGTTGTGACTCTAGAGGGTCCCTAAACATCACTGTGAACTAGGGAAAATGGTTCAGTGGGCTGATATGAATTTCGAGGATAGGTATTTTTGTGACTTTTGGCAAGGATGCAAGATTCACATACAAAATCAGAAGTACTTTTATTCAATTTATCGGGTAGCAATTGCTTTAGATACAATAGGCTAGGATGTTCTAATCTATTGTGCCATAACTCGAAGTCATCCTTGTTTATTCTAGAGCTGCTCAGCCCTACTAATCTGCTTCCTGTGCCTTCCTCTGTCAGATAATACAGTCCCTCCTCCTGTTTAGCACTGCCAATCATCCTCCTCTAGGTGATTTCCTGAAACAAACAGTTTGAGTCACCAAAGACTACCTTGCATTGTGAATCCCGGGTAATTTTGCTGACAGATAAAAGACTGCATGCAAGTTTAGGGACATGCAGCACTGATTTTAGGTGTAGGTTAGGTGATATGACTATTGTGTCTTTGCCTACAATAGATGCGAAAGACCCATCTGCAATCCTAATTTTTTCTTGGCCTGTAGATGGTTCATATGTCTGAAATAGTGTTGACCTATAGGTCATATGGTCCGTAGCCCCTGAATCAATTATTCACAACTCATTAGATGTAGGAAAAAATTTAGGGTTACCTTGCTGGGTGCCAAAAGTTACTGGAATTCCAGCCACATTGGCTTGAGGCCTTAGGAGTTTCTGAATGTAGTTAATTTGTTCTGCACTGAACACTTCAGTACCTGCCTCAGCTACATTTGTAGCTTTCTGTCCTTTTTGTTCACCAGATTCAGACGGCTTGCCCTTAAGTTTCCAGCAAGTATCTTTAGTGTGTCTCGCCTTTTTGCAAAAATCGCACCACAGCCCGGATTTGTCATCCTTTTTCCCTTTGTTCTTGCTAAACCTTGCAGCCAAGGCGACATCCTCCTTAGTTATTAATGCTGATCCTTCCAAAGGAATAGAGTTCCCTCCGGAAATGATGGAATTCTCTTTTACCATCACTCCGCGCCTTGTTTCTTCCCTTCGCGCTTCAACAAAAGCCTCATCAATATATGGCAGAGGATTCCTCCCTATGATCCTTCCTCTAACCTCATCAAATTCCATATTCAGACCTGCCAGAAACTTGAAGATCCTTTGGTCATCTACAATTTTTCTGTAATGCCTCAAATCACTTGCAGATTCCCCAGTGTGAAAGTGAAATGCATCTAGATCCTGCCAGAGTCCCTTCAATGTATTATAGTATTCTGTGACACCCATACTCCCTTGACAAGCTTCTCCTATCTTCAGACTCACTTCATACATTTGGGATTTGTTGTCCAGATCAGCATACATCATAACTAGATTCTTCCATAGCTCTTTTGCTGTAGAGTAGCCCATGTAGGTAGAGCCAATGTTGTCTTCCGTAGAGTTGATCAGTAGTGTCATGATCATGGAATTTTCAGCTTCCCACTTCTCAAATTCTGGGTCTGATTCTTCTGGTTGTTTCACCTTTCCGGTGATATACCCATACTTTTTTCTTCCCTTCAGATACATCACAACAGATTGGGACAATTTCAGAAAATTCCTCCCATTCAGCTTTGTGGAGGTAATTCTCAGTGAGGTTCTCCATTCTGTCTCCCCTGCTCCAGATTGAACCGTGGTAGAACCAGAATTTACAACCTCAGATGTTGACATGATGTTTTGTTTAGGGTGTTTTTAGAGAATACAAGCAACGCTCTGATACCAACTTGAAATGTAGGTATTCTCAATATATAATAACAATGGTATACAGCAGCTATATATACACTTTACTGTCATAGATCTAGGAATCTAATAGCTAATTTCTAGGGATTCATCTAATATAGAGCTAACATATACAGCTAACTTTCCATCTATTCACTAACGGTAACTTAACATAAATAGAGGATCCCGTTCACATTCTAACTTCAACAAGAGGTCATGTGCTAAAATACTTTGCTACTAGGATTTCGAGGAATTATTTTTATCAGGTTAGCGAAATTGGCTAAACATGGGCTGATTCTGTGGCTGTAACTGTTTTGTAATTCTTTTTATTTTGCTGTCTCTTCTACTCTTTGCATTTGCTAATTGTTAGACGTCAATAAGATTGATTAAGTGATTGCTCTTAAGTTCGTTATAATGCTTGAGGTTACCTCTCCTTTTCGCTTCCCATGTTTATTAATTCTAAAATCAAATGTATGAAAATCTATTCAATTACAATCATCCTTGAACTATATAAATGGCATGTCACAACTGCAGAGAAGGAAAAAAATAGATAAAAAGGGTTGAAATACACCTTATGGAAGCCCATCTTAATTGTGTTGGGAATCAGTTGCTGCTTATACATTCTTCCAAATGTTTTCTTTAATTGGCTTCTTTTGTTCTTGCAGAAGTGAACCTACCGTTGAACCCATCCAGCCTCAGAAAAAGAGGCGCAGGAAAGATTCCACAAAGACTCCTTGTGAAAGTAATGATGGTCGTTCATCAAATAAACATTTTAAAGTGGGGAAGTCGGCAGTTGAGCAGATGACCTTTGGAATGAACTCTTCTAATGCCCCTCTGAATTTGGCAGAGGCCAGTGAGCAGCATGACCATTTGAAATTCCAGAACCCATCAGACACGCTCGGAATTTCTTCCAAAAAGAAATCTACTGAAACTAGAACGAACCTGGATCCATCTCTGCCCACTAAAGTTACAAATGGGGATGCTTTTGTCCCTTTGCTGGAATTGAAGGAGATTGGAAAATCTAAGACTGGAGGCCCACAAGCAAAAAATTCCTCTAGCAAATCAAAGGAAGTGAGTGAATCTTCTGATGCATTGCATATGAAATATCATGATAAAAGTTTTTACGCCCAACCTAAGTTGCAACCTTCCAGACCAATAAACAACTATGATAAAATTGAAGCATCAGTTGGGACAAAGGAGAAAAATGGTGTTCATGTGTTGCCTGATCTTAATATGCCTGATGACAGGATCTCTATGGTAGCAAAGGTGAGTTTTTTCTTCTTTGGGCTGCGTTATTTGTATCTTTGCAAAATTTGTATACAATATACTGATGAAATTTCTGTGAACTCAATACACCCTGGTATTTCAGACCTTTTCTTCTTAATATTATTGTAGATCCTTGTTTGAACTTGTTGAGAAATTCGATGATATATCTGTTAAGAGAAGAGTAAAACTAGGGGAGCCATCACAAACATGTCTGACATATTCTTATATCTACCAACACTTCTATGGGTATATAATTGCTTTGTGGAGCGAGTGTTAGGAGTGGGATGCACTTTAAAGATTCTCTTTCAGTTGGCTAAGAGGTCACCATCAAATCCTGTCCCTTCAATCATAGGGAGTCCTAAAAATTAAAAAAAAAATGTAAAATAAAATGTGCGATATGTTTCACTTCCTCACAAGACTTCTATTTTCTTTGTTGCTGATATTTGTAGTAGTAAATTTTAAGTCATGTCTTTTCATCTGAATTTGTTATGGTCTTAATAAATGTAAACATTATGCAGAAACCCACCCATAGCACCAAAGAGGATGGATCCAATGTTAGGCCAAGAGGTTCGGTTCTGGAGAAGGCAATCATGGAATTAGAGAAAATGGTTGCAGAGTGTAAGATAAAACATTCTTTTGCAAGCAGTATGGTTTACAAGATAAAAATTTTGGTACATGGAAAATTTTAAACTTTTCTGTGTGGAATATAACAGCTCGGCCACCTGCGCTGGACAATCAAGAAGCTGATGCTTCATCCCAGGCAATTAAAAGGAGGTTACCTAGAGAAATAAAGCTGAAGCTAGCTAAAGTTGCCATACTAGCGGTATTACTGCATTTGAATGTCACGATTGCTTTTTCTCGTCTCAAATTGTTTTTACTATACTCATTTAATCTCTTTTCTGTTATCATACTTGATGTGCTTAAGGAAAGTATGAGTTCTTTTTTGTTACAATGATTTCAGCAGGCAAGCCAAGGGAAAATATCTGAGGAGTTGTTAAATCGCCTTATGAGCATTCTTGGTCACATTATTCAGCTCAGAACACTCAAGGTGTGTATTTTTGAGTAGAATATCTGAACTTTTATGTCTCACGTCTTTGATTTCATCTGTTTGCTTTCCTATTTCTTGCTTGAAACTTAAATGGTTTAAATTTTGCAATATGGCATTCTATACTTCCACCTGGAGGGTTGTAATTTATGATATGCATTTCTCTTGCAAAATATATTGTATACCACTTTCATGTTCAGGATATTTGACTTTCTTGAATATTTGAAGCTTTCATGCCTAAAACTAATTTTGGACTAGTTGTTCACCTATTTTAGTCGCATGGGCATGAATCGGGTGTGCATTCTTTTTTTGTTGTCTGTGTTAATCTGTTCACATTCATTTATGATTTGATATCCTTTTGCTTCGATGTTTTGACTGTTTCATCTGTACAAATTTGTGAATTGTGATCACACATTTGCGCAATATATTTTTGCTGCAGAGGAACTTGAAAGTCATGATTACCATGGGTTTATTAGATAAGCAGCAAAAAGATGATCAGCTTCGACAGATGAAGAAGGAAGTTTTTGAGATGATTAAAACACATACTCCTTTAGTTCATTGTAAGGTATATTGGTTGAATCTCTTTATTCTCTACACCCTCTTCTTTTCTGGTACTATGTAGCAGCTTTTTTTTTGTGGGATCTTTTGCTGGATAAAAGTGCATAAAACCTAATCTAAGGTCCATATCATATATGCATCTATATTTGTCATAGCTGATTCGAAATTTCTATTAATAGCTGTTCTGAAAAATCTTTTCTTGTAGAAACTTGTATTTGCTATTATCTTTTAACAAACACTAATCTAAAAATTATTCTTAATATTAGATGGGTTGTTGATGATTTATGGTAACAGAAATCCTGCTGCAAAATTTTCTAGCATATATGATTAACCGATAAGGGATTGTTATGTGATACTAAGACTGATTATTACAGTTTCATTTTCAATTTCATGCTATTATTGGGATGCTCATTACTATTTAACAGGCACTTGAGCAGAATAATGGAAGATCTATTGAACTGAAAGCAAGCAGTCCTGATGAAAAAGGGAAACGGAAATTCAGTATGGATGCTTTATTAGAGGAGAAAATTTGTGATCTCTATGACCTTTTTGTCGATGTACTGATACCTATTGCACTCTCCTGGCTAAAATTTTTCATATATTGACCGCTATCATTTTCCTTATTTCTCATTCTCTATTGGGCTTTGCTTTCTGTATTTTAGGGACTTGATGAAGATTTTGGCCCACAAGCCAGAAAGTTATATGCAGAGGTTTTCTATTTCCGTCATATTAATCAATTTGGCATTATTTGGTTGGTATATTTTGAAATGAAATGCTGTAGTTCGCCTCTTACATTTCTGTTGAAGGTCTATTTGTAATTGCTTGTCGGTATTGCAACAAATTTGTTTTTTTTGTCTATTTTCCTGCAGCTCTCTTGGTGGCCCTTGATCAAATATATATCACCATTTTACCGAATAAGAATATAGCTTAACACAGTCATGATCTGTGAAATAATTTGTTAAAAATGGGTTTCTTGTTTCCAAATTTCTTGAAGCATTATTTATACTTTTTCTTAAAATGTCATAAATTTGTTAGAGAATTCTTTACTATCTTTCTAGTTTCTTGTTTGTCTTTACTTCTGAGGTTATTGACTTATCATCTATCCTTCCATCCCTTCTCCGTTGAACGCTTGGTTTTTGTTATTTTCTGTCATTCTTTTCTATTTTGCTTTCAATGTAATTTGGTTGCAATATGATTTAATATGATTCTTATTGATGATCCAGCTGGCGAACTTGTGGCCAAGTGGTTCCATGGACAAACATGGAATTAGACGAGCAATTTGTAGGGCAAAAAACAGACGAAGAGCATCAATGTACAGTAAATTCGAGGTTCTTTCACTTCTGATAATTTCTCCTCTCTTCGTTAGGTGCATTCTATTCAGTTGGGCCATTGTTGGTTATTCTTAGAATAACTGTGCATATGGAAGTTGTTTTTGTAAAATGTTAGATACAAACTTGGATAATGAAAGATTAATTTCTTCATTCTTGACATGTTCTATTGTGTGTATAAGTTTGTTGCAAGTTGCAACATCTTACTAATATCTTTGATGGACTATGTTGTGCCATGAAATTTATTAGGGTTTGTCTCTTGTCCTTTTGATTGTAGTGTTTGAGATGTTTCTCTGTGCATTTTGATGTGTGGTTAAATCACACGTGGACTCGTGTTACAAATATGTAGGATCAAACCATGTGGGCTCATGTTAGGTCAGAGCATGTTGTCTCGTGATACTTTTCTTATGGTGTTGCTGTCTGCAGTTTGTTGACATTCCCATTTTGCTAAAATGAGTGGAATTTGTTACTAAAATTGAGTTTGATATTAATTTTGGAGATATGATAATCATGTTGGCTCATGCTAGGTCAAAGCATGTGGATTTGTGATAAATGCTCGTGTTGATGGTATCTCTTTTGTTGTTGCTGTTAGTAGTTTGTTGACATTCCTGTTTTGCTAAAATGAGTGCAATTTGTTGCTAAAATTGAGTTTGATATCAAACCATGGGGGCTCATGTAAGGTCAAAGTATTTGGACTCGTGATAAATACTCATGTTGGTGATATTTCTTTTGGAGTTGCTGTCAGCAGTTTTTTAGCATTCCTTTTTTTGCTAAAATGAGTGGAATTTGTTGCTAGAAATTGAGTTTGATTAAACCTGTAATTAACTGTTTTGGATAATTCTAAATGTTGCCAGTATGAGGAAAAACTCAAGAAAAAAAAGATGGAGTCTAAAACTGAGGAGACTGTTCAAATTGAGGATGGAGTAGTTGCTCAGCCGCAATATGTCCGAGACAGGCCATCCACTGATTCATCTGGTCCGATTCTTGGTTTAGCTAGCAAGGGAGTAGTGAGTTCCGCGACAACAGCTGCCTACGTACCAAGTCCATCTATGGATGCTACTAACACGGACAAGGTAAAACAAGAGAAGCAAAAAGGGAGTCTTAATAATATTTCCTTGGATGAGGCAAAGACAGGAGCAGATGGTGCTCCTCCCAAGAAAAAAGAGAAAAGGAAGTCAGAACTCCAGTACGATGAAGCATATCTTCATCCGGAAAACTTGCATTCCCAATCCAGTGAAGAAAGGTACAATTCGCTTAAGCAGGCTTTGTCAAATGTTCCTAAAAAATTTAACCTCCTGTTGAATGAACCTAGCTTTGAACAATCTACCTAAAGAATGTAGTTTGCACCATAAAAGAAAAGGCAAAATGAATAATGCCAAATTGTCAATGCCTTTTCCTTCTGTCTTTACAAAGCAACATTAATTTGACCAAACTGATCCATACCATTTCTGTAATTACATGCTTGCGTGATTAGAGTCGATGTGTCATAGCCTTGAGTTCTGATATCCAATAGGAAACGCCCGATTGCTGTAATTTCTTATTCAGTTGCCTTAGTAAGCCTTTTTGATTTTATAGTAGACAAGTTATTATATTCTTCTCATTCCTGTTTTACTTATAGTTTTTTTTTTTTTTAAAATCTGGACCGATTAGATCAGTAGCAATATTAATTTGACTACAAATATTGTATTTGATTTGTGAAAACGCAATAATGGTTGTTTTTTTATTTATAAATAGCGTCATTTGATGTATTCGTTTTCATACTAATTCTCACTTAACAAATTGATTTTCTTTCAAATCAATCTCATATTCAGATTTCTTCAATCACATTTTTTCTTCAAATAACATTTGTTTTCACGTTTAAAAAATCATGAATACCACATCTCCATTATCTAAATTGGATGATCTTTACAAAGAAAGAAAATTAAATAGACAAGTACTAGTTGGAGGCAACACGGGATGCTAGTGAAATGTTGCCTAAAAGGCTCGTGGAAACTTCATCTTAATCCTCGCAACCACGGCGTGCACATCGTCACTTTCCACTCCACTAAATTGGTGGAAATGAGAGATAAATGAACGATTATTTTTTTTTTAAATTCTGTTTATACCGACGAATGACTCGTAGATTTTGAATGTGGAGTGCATTATTTTGAAGAATAGTTAAGGCCACGGGCACTTACTCTGCCTATTTCCAATAATCGGCAGATGATGGACTTTTAAGTTTTTCGTTTATCTAAAAGTGCATGTCCATTCTATGATAATGAGCCTATGGTGGCTTTGCCAATATGTTTGACTAATACCTTCATATTGATGAGAGAACTTCAATTGATTGTTTGAGAAATTTCAGTGAATATATTGTCCATATTTTGAACAGATATTTGCGAAGGTCAACCGAACAAGATGTGTTTATGAATGAATATGGTATTGATACAATGGTAATATTGGATATTCTTGTTCATTATATGGATTGTAATTATCGAGATTGATGTGGCGTGCGAAGAGCGCACTTGATGTCATGAGAAGTAACAACTGAAGTGTTCAATAGTTTTGGGATGTTATGCTAGATATGATGTTTTTTAATGTTTATATATTCAATTGATATGACAATGGTTCAATGGATCAGAGTACAATGACAAGTGTAATGTGTAAGGATTCTACTGAAACATTAATTTGTAATAGATATGTTTGATTTTTTTATATGGCTTGATTAGAGTACAATGACAATGGGGTAAGGATTCTCTTGGAACGTTAATTTGTAATAGATATGTTTGATTTTTTTTTCATATGGCATGAAATCTAATCGGACTTGTGAATGGACTAAATCTATATTTCTAATCATTGGACCTTCGGGTCAATTATTTTAATGGTGGCAACGAGAAAAAAAGTATTAATTAATAAAGGAAGCACTGAGAAGGTGTATATAAAGGTGACAATAGAAAGAAGTTAAATGAATTTCAAATCAATAGATCACAATATATATTGTTATTGTAAGTCTTAGCTCTCAATACAATTGTCTTGTATGATTTTTTTTATAATTTGGAGAGAATAATAATGATAAGACATTTCAATTTTATTTATCTATTTTCTTGTGCATTTAGAATTGATAAAATTATTCTTGATGTTAGTCCTGTTTAATTATCATCATAAGACATTGGATAGTATTTCATATGAACATAAAGAATAATATCTAAATATCCCAAGTTGATCATTAACAATGATAATTGTAATGAACTAAAACTAGTATGTGGTTCGATAAGATGATTGTGTTTTTCCAATATGGAGCATACAAGGCATAAATATATCATAGACAAAATGTAATGGATCGATCCACTTAAATGTGAATGTTACTGGTAGATTAGAAGTCATAAACATTTCTCATAAATAATGCTTATATTGGTATCTTAAGACTTGAAGTCTTTATGTGACCTAGACAGATTCTAATATACTTTCACATATGCTTAACATGATTTGTAATTAGGTTTCAAATAGGAATATAATCGGATATATCATAGTTCATGCTATATGACTATAAAGAAGTGAAAAGATTGTCACTCTAAGCATAACGCCTCTAAATTTTTAATCCATAAAAGATTTTTCAATATATGTGTGTTGTCATGTGAGGATTACTACGAGGAAAACAAAATTTGTGAAAGAAATTTTAATGGAAAACAAACTTTGTGAAAGAAATTTTAACACAAAATAATATGAAATTTGGGAATTCGTAACGTACGTTACTTGTATGGTTAACGTGCATTGATCATCCAACTCTACCAGATCCAAGTCTACATTCTCGATAATGTACGTTGGGGGTGTAACGTACGTTACTGTCCTATTTTCTTGATAATGTCTGTAAAGGAATATAATGGACATTACTTGTTGTTCAAAACCGTATGTTACCTGCTATATTTGTACACGTCAATGACGCGACAAAACATTTTAAAACAGGTTAACAACGTTATAACTCCCCATTTGGACACCCAAGACGCTTCCTTATCACACAAGAAAACACCCCACAGCCCCAAAACCCCTCTCTAAGGTCTAGAACCCATTTCCCACAATTTTCACACTGAATACACCAAACCCCGCATTGGAGAGTGTTTAGGTTCGTGGAAAATGGCCACTCAAGGTAAAGTTTCTGACTTTTTAAAAGTTGGATGTTAAAACAAGGAGAAAAATGAAAAGAAGTGGAAGTTAGGATGTTGTCATTGTGTTTTAACTAAGTATATGAGAATAGGATTCTAGATAGATAATGGATTTTATGGTTTGTGTAAGTGTGAAGAAGAAAGATATGATTTTTATTATGAAAAGAAGAAAAGGGAGAGTGTGGTGTGGAAGAAGAGTCATGAGTGAATGAGATGTGTTAGGATTAGTTAGAGAAGCATAAAATATAACGCCCCAAAAATTTTTGAACAACATGAGGGAAAACTTTGCAGCAAAACAAGTCATGTTTGTGACTTTTTGAAACCTTGTCCGTGACTAAACCTTGGATACCAAAATTGGCTATAAAAAAATTGATATAAAAATCTGCATAAAGACATTACAAAAGGACAACACATACATGGGTCACACGTTGGATAAATTAACATTTTCAAGTGATGGACCAACATTTGTAGAAACAATTTTTTTTTTCACCTTAAATTTTGGAAACTATACATGATGAAAGAGCCCACATGTAATGTTTCCTTATTCTAATAAATGTTTCACATGTTTGAGGGTATTATAAACAACACCATAGACACTCCTAACCCTAAAATACCCACAACCCCTCTCCTACTCTTCTCCTCTTTTGGATCCAGCCGCACACCCCCTTCCCCTCAAATCCCTCCAGCCTTTCCTCTTCCTCCTCTCGTTTCCTCCCATTTTTTTCGATCAGCCACGCAAGCCACACCAAACTGCCGTCGTGCCCATCTTTCTTCTCTCCACTGTGGCCAACAACCACCATTCTCCTTCTCCCTCTCGATCTCTAGTGCTCTCTCTCTCGGATCTCTCCTGTCGGATCTCCTCTCTCCACCGCACGCCTCCTCCAGAAGTCGTGCGCCGCCTTCTCTTTCCCTCACACGGCCCCAGCAGCCTTCCGTGACCTGTAGCACGCCGGAACTTAACAACCCCGTGCCTCTTTCCACTGCGCGCGCATAGCCGCGCCAGCTTTGCACCGTCACACGCTGGATGCACGGCCACGCTAGCTACACGCCGATCGTGCTCCTGCCACGCCGCCACCGCCCCGGCCAAGCTTCGGCCGAGGAGCCACTACCGATCCCATTTTCTGTTTTAATATATATATATATATAAACAGAAAATGATTTATTAAAAGGTGGGACGAAAAATTGTTATTTAAAAACCGGTATAATTAAAATCGGATTTAAACAAAAAAATAGAGAAATTAATACGATTGGCTTGGGTTTTGTTTGTTGACAGGTTGCTTGGAGTTAAGGGGGAACGAAATGGAATGGGTCATGCCGAAATTTTTAAGTTTGGTGCGTATAATTAATACCGCAAATTTTGTTAAGAGGGGTAATTAAAAATAATTGTTGGGAGGTCATAATATAAATGGGAATTT
>CANYCX011714110.1:0-14500 GCA_948193385.1 Breynia disticha f. nivosa | reverse complement strand
AACTAGACAAAGCCCAAGAAATGAACTAGCGTTTCTTTTATTCTTTCTTATTTTAGTTGAATTCATTCATTACCAATTTCTTTAATAAATTATGATTTTTTAATAGTCTAGTTCATCGTTATTCTTTTTTTTAATGAACATGTTAGCTTTGTAGGTATTTTTTTTGCATTGGAGGCTTATACTCCAAACAAACATATTCGCATAATCTTTTTTTTGTAAGATCTTAATTGGTTAAAATAATTATTAATATTCAAAAAAAATGTAAAAATAATCTTGATAAACATCAATGCATGTTTTCGATGTCTATTACAAAAAGAAAATTAAATTTGAGATTTAATTATTTTGATTCATTAAAATGTTAAACTCCAAGTAAATTAATTTGTTTGATTTAAGCTTAATAATATGATTACAATATTGGAAAGATAGAAATTACATGGTTTTCAGGTGTTGTTGGAAAAATAAGTAGTTATTTGGCAACATATAATAAAAAAAACATTGTTGATTGCAAAATTTGATAAAAAAAAATATTTTCAATTATTTCAGTGGAAAAAAATATAAATATGAAAGAAATATTAGATTAAAGCTTGTAACTTTTTGTGTAATATTTATTTAAATTTTGTACATAACAGTTAACTTTTTTAATTTTAAAATTTTATTTGAAAATAATACATTAAATATAATAAATTTTATCAAAGAGAAATAAAAACTAAAAAGTTGCTTTATTAAAAAGTAAGTATTATGCTCAAAAATTGTTTTCTCCTTCTTGGTAAAGCATCAAAAATTGCTTTCCGAAGGCAGGCTTTTTCGCCGAAAGCGATTTTGATAAGAGCAACCTTTTAATCTTACAAACACCTAAAAGCAATTTTATCCCTCAAAATTTATTTTAGTTTTCTTAAACAATAATACTAGAGTGGGTTCTAAGTCAAATATAATAGAAAATGCATAAAATATCTAGACACTGGTATGTGTGACACAAGCATAGAGGAGAAATAGAGGCATCAGAGGGAAA
This sequence comes from Breynia disticha f. nivosa, assembly GCA_948193385.1. Taxonomy (NCBI): domain Eukaryota; kingdom Viridiplantae; phylum Streptophyta; class Magnoliopsida; order Malpighiales; family Phyllanthaceae; genus Breynia; species Breynia disticha. The sequence goes on along the minus strand of CANYCX011714110.1, from coordinate 13,491 downwards.
TGAGCCTAGCCATCTCAATATGTCGTATGACATAAGGTTGTTGGCTCTTATAGGTCTCATCATCTGCCACCGACTTTATTGATGATAATGGCCATATATTGAGCCCAACATGAATACAACAATATTTACACATATAAAAGTCTATAACCCCTCAAGTTGAACAAAGGAGGAGGTTCAACTTGGACAAAAAACCCTAAAAGTCAAATGCACCAAGACATTTTGTGAAAATGTCGGCAATCTGGGACTTGGAAGGACAAAACTGTGGAGTAATAAAATCAGCCTTATAGTGATGCCGCAACAGATGACAATCAACTTCAATGTGCTTTGTACGCTCATGGAAAACTGGATTGGCAGTGATCTGAATAGCAGCATGATTATCACACCATAAAGGAATAGGAAGAGTGGTGGGTGAGCAGAGGTCAGTGAGCATGTAGGAAACCCAAAGGCCCTCACACAACGTACTAGCCATACTGCGATACTCAGCTTCAGCCGAAGACTGGGAGATAGTGGTTTGCTTCTTGCTACACCAAGAGACGAGATTGGAACCAAGGAAAATGCAATACCCAGAGACAGATTTGCGTGAATCCGTGCATTTGGCCTAATCGACATCACTAAACACAGCCATATTGTAATTAGAATCAGAGGAATAGAACAAACCATGGTGCAGAGATCCCTTGAGATACTGAAGCCCATAAAGAGCAGCCTCCCAATGATAAGAACATGGCTTGTAAACAAATTGGCTGAAATGGTTGACAACATAACCAATGTCTGGCCGAGTGAAATTCAGATAGAGTAATTTCCCAATGAGTCCCCAGTATGATTTAGGATTGTCAATGGGGGGCCTTGCAGCGGAGGAAAGATTAGTGCCAAAAGGTAATAGAGAGGGTACAAGAGTGGTACCAGTCAAGCCTGTCTCAATAAGAATATCCAAGATATATTTTTGCTGACAGAGATAAGTTCCAGCCTCAGAACGAGACAATTCCACACCAAGAAAATATTGCAGAGGACCTAAGTCCTTTATAGTAAAATTTGCATGAAGGAAAGACTTTAAAGCTGTGATATCTGCAAGATCAGACCCAACAACTTGCCTTCAACCAATGCCAAAAACCTGCCCTCAACCATCTTAGCAAACAAACAATGATTAGAAGAAGACTAAAAGAGCCCATCCTACAGTAAGGTTTTACTGAATTCAGAGTTCCACTCGTGGGAAGCCTGTTTCAAAGCATAGAGAGATCAATTGAGCTTACAAACCTGCCCCTCAAGGGCCTTAGAGTAACCTGGGAGAGGGTACATATAGATATCCTCAATCAAATAACCATGAAAGAATGCATTGTTTATGTCAATTTGGTGCATATGCCATTTCTGAACCGTAGCAAAATGGATAAGGAGCCGAATAGTTTGCCATTTGGCAACTAGAGAGAATCGCTCATGATAGTCTATACCCTCCACCTGTGTAAAACCCTCAGCCACACGGCGTGACTTTGATTTATTGATAGAGCCATCAAGATTAAACTTGACTTTATATTTCCAAGTAGAACCTACAATGTTTGTGTGAGAAGGTTTCAAAAAGAATGACCAAGTATTATTCGACTAAAGAGCTTCTAGCTCATCATTCATGGATTTAACCTGAGCATGAGTGGACGGTGCCTGAAGACTAGCCATAGAATGTAATAAATGAATGTGGGAAGTGGTTGGTAAAACTACAGCCTGACTTAGAAAAAGAGGAAAAGAGTGTTGAGGTGTAGTAGACAAGGTGGGATGGGTAGAGGATGTGGTGATACAAGTAACATAGTGTTTAAGCCATGTAGGAGGTTTAGTTGGTCTAGTACTGTGGCTGATAGGTTGGGGATGAGAAGACAAGTCAATTTCAGAACTAACAGAATGATCTAGTGAGGAAGCAGGAGGGTTAGGAGTAGGGGTCACAACATCAGTCTGGAGTATAGTATTTTAGACAAATGAATCCATATCATCATGTGCTGCAACAGCCCTACTGGTAGGATCAGAAAGAATAGGGTGTGTGGTGTGATCAGAAACAGTGGTAACACAAAAAGGGAAGGAATTCTCACAACCTAACATCGCGTGAAGAGAAGACTTCATACGAGTTAAGGTTGTAAAGTTTATAGGATTTTTCACCAAGGACAGCCAAGAAACACGCACTTCCGTGCACGAGGATCAAACTTATTTGGATGTGGTTTGGCAACAGTTGCATAGGTAAGACATCCAAAAGTGCGCAAATTTGCATAATTAGGTCTAACCTTATTGAGTTTCTCATAAGGTGACTTCTATTGAAGGATGTGGGAAGGCAACAGGTTAATGATGTAGGTGGCTTGGAGTATGTTTTCCCCCAAAAATGTTTTAGGCAAATGAGAATTAAACAATAGTGCCCTGACTACACATAAGAGGTGTTTGTGTTTGCGCTCTACAACCCCATTTTGTTGAGGGGTGTAAACACAATATTTTTTGTGTATGATCCCAAGGGATTTGAATAAGGTTTGACAGTTTCAGTTAGTGAACTCAGTGCCATGATCAGTTCGAATGATTTTAACAGAACAATTGAATTGTGTGTGAACATAAGCTAGGAAAGTTTAAATAACAGAAAAGACATGAGACTTTTCTTGGAGTAGGTAAGTCTAGAGGCTTCGGCTAGCATCCTCAACAATAGTGAGAATATACAGAGCCCCTGACATGGTAGGTGTTTGATAAGGTCCCCAAAGGTCCATATGAACTAGTGTAAATAGCATTGTGGTTTGAGATTCACTGTCAGGAAATGTCAGTCGAGACTGTTTAGCAAAAGCACAAACATCATAAGCAATGGTAGTATATTTTCTTTTATTGTAAATATGCTTCAATACATGATCAGATGGATGCCCTAACCTATTATGCAACATGGAAGCAAGTGTACTTTTAGAAAAAGCATCATAAAGTACAGGGTATTTGTTCTTATGCAAAGTACTTTTAGAAAAAGTATCATCAAGTATGTTATGTAAAGAATGCAAGGTAGGATCAGGATAGACATACAAATTTCCTTGTGCCCGTCCTGTCCCCAACATTTTAGCATTCAGAAGGTCCTGGAATTGACATGTAGAAGAGTTAAAACAGACATTTATGTTATTTTCTTTGGCTAGTTGACATACTGAGATTAGGTTCTGGGAAAATTCAGGTGTGTATAAAACATTATGTAGTGTAATGTTAGGATAAATGGTGACTGTGCCTGATTTATGGACTGTGTATGTGGCATTGTTCGGGAGATGCAGTGTTATGGGTTGTGAGAGATGGCTAAGATGAGTAAATAGTTTATTGTTATGACACATTTGACTAGTTGCTCCTGTGTCCACAATCCAAATATGCTCAGACAATAATAATCCCAATGAATCAAATTTAGAAGAAGAGCTTATACCTGCAAATTCTAGGCCAACAGACATCTGTGAATGTATGAAATTCACAAGCTGTTTGGTTCCCGGTGCAGCAACTGTTCTATCATCGATCAAGATCTTAGCCATCTCCTATTTCACTATCTGAGTTAAATTAAAATTGTTCCAACTCCAAGGTTCTTTATTACCACCCATATCCAAGTGATCTAGAGGTATATCCCCTGAGTATCCAGTCACGTTGTGAGCAGATTGACTGCCAGCAGTTTTCTTGCTTTTAAGCTGCTTGAACCATTCTGGTTCACCATCTAATCGAAAGCAAGTATCACAATTGTGATTGGTCTTCCTACAAAAGTCACAAAATCAGTCCCCCTTCTTGGTTGCAAGTCCATACCCCTTCCCTCCAAGAGGTTTCCCCCGAGTATCATTGTAGCCACCAATAGAATTATTATTAACTGAACTATGTTCGCACTCTGTTCAATAGGATCTGCAATTACTTGGTCACTCTATTTTTCTATCTGCAATATCATCGAGTAGGCCTTGGACACCGAAGGCATTGGATCAAGAAGCATTATCTGATCTCTAGTACTCTCATATGCATTATTCAACCCCATTAAGAACTGAATCAACTGATTTCAATTTTCTACATCCAGTATCCTCTTAGACAATCACAAGTGCAAGTCCCGTTAGATGTACAGGTAGGTATCGATGCCAAACGGTGGAGTTCATCCCATTTCTCTTTCGATGTAGAAAAATACACTGCCACACTAAGACTTCCCTGCTTAAAACAAGATATCTGGCTTTGAAGCTTGTAAATCATCGGTCCATTACTCCCTCTGAACCTATCCTTTAGATCATCCCAAAGGATTCGCATTGATTTTGCGTGAAGTGAAGACCTCGCTAAATCCTTCGAGATCATATTAAGAATCCACGATCGCACCATTCTATCCACTCTCAACCAAACAGAATACAATTCATCATTCTCATTCAGAGGCACAATCATTGCATTCATAAACCCTAATTTTAGCTTAGCACCTAGGGCAATTTCTAAGGCCGTAGCCTACTGAATGTAGTTTGATTCAGTAAGAGTATCCATAATCAGTATCATACCTAGATGATCTAAGTTTTGTAAGTAGTATGGATCGTCATCGAATCGATTGATTTGACTGCGAGGACTATGACTCCAAGTAGAGACTGCATTTAAAATGACAAATTTATGGTTACGGTTTCAGAGATGGCTCTGATACCATCTAGACATTGGTATGTGTGACACAAGCAGAGAGGAGAAATAGAGGCATTAGAGGGAAATGAGCCTAGCCATCTCAATATGTCGTATGACATAAGGTTGCTAGCTCTTATAGGTCTCATCATCTGACACCGACTTTATTGATGATAATGGGCCTATATTGAGCCCAACATGATACAACAATATTTGCACATATAGAAATCTACAAAATACAACAAGAAAATCTAATAATCCTTTTAAAAAATAATTTTATAATTATTCATTTTTGTTTGCAGAGTGAGAAGAAATTAGTTTCTTCCTTGGAATAACCAACACTGACTATAATTTTTACAAATGTAGCTTACAAAACGGCTAATCCACATCCAGCTTCATAAGTCAGCATCCTTTACTTCACGAATGAGGTTAACAGAGCATTAAATGCAGTGCTGGGAACATTCTTCACCTACGCATAAGCTATTTCATCATTTCTTGCAAGGTGGTGGATTTTGTGTGCCCTTATAAGTTATTTTAGCATTTGAACACTCAGACGAAATTGATTTGTCTTTTCTTTTTTCACCATTGAAGCTCAGATTAATGTTTTTCTTCTCAAATCTAGTGCAAGGGACAATCGGATTGTAAATGAGACTTACTGCCACGTCTGAAATTGATGTACCTTTAATGTTGTTGAACTTCACGTTGCTAACCTTCACTCGAGATGGCTACAATAAAACAAAAATAAGCATATAATAAATTCTAGGATTGGTTATTATATAAGTAGTGTAATATTAAATATAGGTCTCACCTTATCGCTTGTCTTAACTCCCTTGGAGTTCTCATTTGCACCATATAACTGATCAATGATGATTGGATTTTTAACATTGTCCATGATAATGTCTTCAAGTGGATAGCAATCACATTTTCTGGAGGTGAATCGACAAATGTTTTGATTCTCACTCTATTATCAGTGTTTGACAATGTACAATTTGTCACATAAACACCATTAACATCCGCCTCATTTTCTCTTTTACCAAGACTTTCAATACTATTAGTTTTAAAACGAAGAAAATTAACATCCAACCAAACAGAAGAACTTATGAAAGTAGTTGGTGGAAGAAACTATTGGAATTTACCTAAGGCCATGTCCTAGGCCACAGAAAACATTGGTAATGTTAACATTAACAACTCCTTGCCCGACAGAAACACAGTCATCTCCGGTACCTATGTGGCTATCTTTGATAATGACTTTATCTGTGTTGCTGATATGGATGGCGTCTGTATTTGGAGACTCGGTCGGAGAAATTATACTCAAATTGTAAGCTTGGAAGTTTTTGCAGTTTTTTACATGAAAGCGAAAAAATTTGTTGTCTACAGATTTGATGTTTGAAACAACGGCACCAGTGACATGCATGAACATGATCGACTATAATGTCAAAACATGCACGGATTAATTTGAAATATTAAAGAAATACATGCTTGGAAGAGTCTTAATTAATCATTGAATATTAAAAAAGCATGAAATTTACTGTTGGCATGTTGCAATATGAGCCTTTCTTGCAATCATTGTCGTTTGTTACATGAAAGTAGAAAAATTTGTTGTCTATGTAAGGGTGTCCAAAGTTCGGTTAAACCGACCGAAACCGAAGAATTTAGTTTGGATCGATTATTTATATATTTCGGTCGGTTTGGTTCGGTTTTGTAATAACAAGTTCGGTTTTCAGTCATTTCGGTGAAAACCGAAAAACCGACTAAAAACCGAATTTTTTTTATAAATTAATATTTTATTATATATTTAATACTCATAATGTTTTAAAAAAATAATTATAGTGAACTAAATAAATAACTAGTGAATAGAGAAATTGTCATAACTAATAATATAATATTGAAAAACAATATCGAGTTAAAGAATATTAGCTAAAATACTCAAATAATAAATAATATAATAATAAAAAATAAATTCGGTTAATCGACCAAACCAAACCAAAAAATTCGGTTTGGTTCGTTATAATCTTTATTCGGATCGGTTTGGTTTTTTATTTTTAAGAAATTCGTTTATGGGTTTATTCAGTTCGGTCACCGAAACCGACCGATCCAACCGAATAGACACTCCTAATGTACATTGCCCGATAGAAATGTGTGAAGACTATGGTTCTCAGAAGTATAGCTTGTACACTAGTCGTCAGAACTTGGTTCTTTAGAGTGTTGTAGCCATGTACACTATCTAGTAGAATTGTATGACTCTTTCAAAGAATATGGTTCTCCAGAGTGAAGCCAGCCTATGTACACTTACTGGCAAAACTACACCTCGATCCTTCCCTCATTGGAATACGACGTATTTTACATTTGCCGACGATGTTTTACTGAAACGACTAACTCTTAACCCAAAATTGCAATTCTCTATCAACAGAAACAACAAACAAAAAAAATACAAGCAACAAAATTTGACAGTAATAGAAAACAGGTAAAATAAATTTTTACCTTGTGCAATTTTCTATCTTTAAAAAGTAATATGTTGGCAAGAAGGATCAACCCAGACACAACTACCACTGAGAAATAGTAATTTATATTTCATAAGAAAAAATAACAGGTAAAGCATCATAGGGCTCTGAGGCTATAAGGCTACTCAAATAATCATAAATTTATTTTATTTCGGCTTGTTTTTCATGATGAAATTGCTTTCACATTAAGCACTTGAAGAAATGGTTGAACTCAATGAACACAAATGGCAAATACATATCCTTTGTAGAAGACACCATAACTCAATCAAAAAAATAAAGCAAGGCTGAATCCAGAATAGAGTATGACTAAATAAATGTTATTATTCTTGAGAAATTTGAATCTTGAACGAGAAGTCATGTTTTGAAACAAGGAATGGCAAAGAACAAGTGTTATGGTTCCTTGGAAGATGTCAAATGTTGTCAGGCTAAATAAATGTTTCACATAATCTCATTTAATTTATCTCACTATAGGATAAGTCGCTTATAGCAACAAGAATTCAAAGACGATTAAGGGAAAAACAGAGTTGAAAGAAATAAGCAGCGACAAAACCATTGCTTACAGCCGTCGTAAATTTATCTGCCGCTCAATTTTTATTATCTATCTATTGCTGATTTGCAACGAGAAAACGACGACCGTCAATAAATGCATGACAGTGTCGCTTGTGACGTGTCCAGTGACAACTGGTAAACTGTCACTAAAAGGCAACATTCAAAGACATTGTTGAAACCATCATAAAATATCTGCAACAAATTTTGTATCATCTTTGTATTTAATGACGAAATTTGAACAATGATAATGATATGTCGTTGATTACAACGACGATTTTTTATGAGACCTTTCAATAAAATTATCGAAGGTAAGATAAGTCGTCGCTAATTAAATTTAATTAAATTTTTTATTAAATTAAATAAGTGAAAATTATATTTTTTAACAATAATAATTTGTAAAATATTTAATATAAAAATCTTAAATAATTCAAAATATTCAAAAATAAATTACAAAAATATTAGTAATATCACATCTCCATCCTAATAACTTATAATTAATGAAATAAATACAGAAATTAAGAATAAATTAAATGTATCTAGTTTAGAAATATGTTTTTTTTTTTGAAATCAGTTTAGAAATATGTTGGACTAAGAATATATGTGAATATGGTTATGAAACAGTTAGTGTTAGAATTTCACAGGTTAATTTTAGGTGCTCAACACTTTGGGCATGCTGCAAAACACGGTGGTGTGTTCTTGGAAAGTATGAGCATGACCGTTTTAGTTCATGCGATGGGCGTGTTGCTTGAAAATGATGAGCACGGTGGTAGTCGTGTGGCTTAGCCAAATTCGTGTCATAAAATAACATGGTCGTGTCGTGATGTCAAATTTTCGTAAATCAGAAAAGAAACCAGCAGGAGATGGCATGTGATGGTCATTTAAGGAAGCCAACAACTTGTGGTTTCATTTTTTGCCAGAAAACATAAAAAGGAAGAAGAAGAAACCCTCGAACCAAATTGAAACCTTCAAATATTCACTTTATATAAGCCACAATCAATTTTAATCTTAACAACTAAACGTGAAGGAAGTGGATCGACTAGAAAGGCAAGAAAGCAGAAAAGGTAAGCAAGAATGCTTAAAATTCAGAGATTAATTTTGAAGGTCATGAATTTAGTGATTTATTTTAGTTAAAGTAATCACGAAGGAATCGGAAAATGAAGAAAGAAAGGAAAATATGAATATATATACATTTGAAACATAATGTTGAATAGGAATTTAATATGTATATAGTGATACATAAAATTATTGATTCGTATAGGACGATAGAGTCGACGACAAGATTGGAGCCGAGGTCTGGGAACCTTCGTGTATCTCAGTTAGAGTAGGTGAGCAATCTAACTCACGTAATTACAGTTATATCATTATTTATGGTATGAAATCTGAAATTAATGATATTACATCCTATATATGATGAATGCATGGAAAAGAACAGGAACAAGAATTTCAGCAGTGGCGGAGGTAGGGTGTGGCCGGTGGGAGCTCGTGCACCCACCGGCGCTGGCAGAACCCTAATACAGGGGGTTCCGTCATGCCTCCGCCTGGTTGTGCACCCACCAGTCAGAAGTTTGTGGTGGGTGCACCACCTATTATGTGGTGGACTGGTGGTTGTTGGACACTGCAGGTAAGGTCGTGTCGTCGTGTGTGGTAGAGGCGTGGAGGAGTCTAGAAGATGCGACGTCGTTGGTGGTGGCGTGGTCCATTGGTGGCTGTTGGTCGAAGATGGTGGGTGAAGTGAAAAGGTGGCTGTGAGTGAACAGAAATGGGTTGAGAAAATAAGTTTTGGAAGATGGTCGTTTAACAATTGAAATAAAATGACGTTGTTTTACAAATTACAATAAAAAAAGTAAAATAACTTTTAAGTCAAAACGACGTCATTTTGTTAAGCGGTGAAAAGATTTCCATTAAATGAAACGTCGTTTTGTTATGACCGAAATGGCGTCGTTTTATCATCAAAAATTAAAAAAATTAAATTAATTCAAACGACGTCGTGTGTAATCCACCCCCAATTTGAAAACTTCCGCCCCTAAAAAACCAAAACGTCTCGTCTCTACTCTCTAGCTCTCTCCTCTGCTCTGCCTGCGGCTCTCCACTGGACCACAGCCACAGCCCTACAGTTGTTGCGCCCCCACTGCACACCACTGTTGTCACACGCCACTGCTGCCCACCAGAGGGAGCCACTGCTAGACAGCCACATGTAAGGTTTTTTGTTTGCTTTGTACTTATGTTTAATTATTCTTTGCAATTCGCGAATGAACTAATGATATTAAAATTTGGATTGTGAGTTGTTACTTGTTTGTGAGAATATTTAATAGTGAATATATATTTTTGTTATGATTTGTTCTTTTAAGTATTTTATCAAACATGTTGCTTGTATATGATGTAGTTTAATTTTTCTTTTTATTTATGTAAATTGTATTGAATAGTGAATAAGGTACTTAATTTACTACATTGTTGTTATTTCTATTATAAATTGTGTTTTAATTGTGTTGTAGGAAATCATGTTAAACTTTTACAAAAAAAGTGAAAACTGTCAGAACACGGTTTTTTACATTGTTGTGACTGTTATTTGTTGTCGTCAGAATGCGATTTAGTTTTGCTGGTTGTGTTAATTGCACCCACCATAAATTTTTTCTAGCTCCGGCACTGAATTTTAGGGATTATATATACAGATAAGAATGTATGTAAATATGTGTATGGACGTCATGTGAATTATGTTGAATTTATGATTATATGTTATATGTATACGGAGATTGGAGATAAACGGGCTTATTTTAGATTACAGATAGATTTGTAAGCCGACAGTCGGATTTGTAGATAGGTTTTGTTGGGAGTATGGGTATATTGTAGACAACGGATGGACATTATAGACGACGATTGCATAATTCATATACGATCGCATGTGATTTTATGATACTGGTTATACAATTACGCGATAATAAATCTATACAAATTCTATATTCAGATGAAATGTGAATCGTATTATTAGTTATGAAATGATTACTCATTGAGTTTGTAACTCATAAAAATGTGCAGTTTTTGGTTTCAGGTACGGAAAGTTAGATGGAGCTTTCATAGACTATTCACCAGGTGGGTCAGCTGCAACTCCTTCGCACTCTTTGTCTTCATTTCAGACATGTTTCATATATATATATATATATATTTGCATGATTTGTATGTGATATATATTTATGACATATGACAAGATACAAATATATTCAAATGATGTGTTAGGTTGATGAGAGTTGTTGAGTTTATGTGTTTTTGTCATGTGATAGTGATGGTTTGGTCTTGATTATATGTTTATGAAATTGGGATTTGTGTTTAGTTGATTTCACTTATAATTAAGATTTACAGTAGGATCAATACGGGCCATGTCCAATAGACACAAACACTGATAGCTGTCTGGACTAACAAATATAAATTACCTGCTTTGAGAACTTACTGAGTACAGTGAAAGTGGGATCGAATCTACAAAGACCAGTAAAATAACTATCTAAAAGTTAAAATTAATAAAATAAAATGGTAAAATATTTTTTGTATGAGAAATTTGTTTTAAAACAAAATGAGGTTACTAAAATAAATAAAGCAAGATTAAAATTAAAATAAAAAAATTAAATAAGAGAAAGTTTCAATAATAAAAAGTTATAGCCAAGGTATTTTTGGTTAATTCAATTCTTTTATCATTGACAATAAAGATAAAATTTATTGCAATTGATAGGAAAGGTTATAAATACCAGTAAACGCTTAAACATTCAATTTCTACTCAGTTATTCGATATTCTCAAGACACCTCAATCAGAATGTTTCTCTAACCTAAGAACAACTCTAGAGATACCTCAATAGAATTTAATTCTTGACTGTAGTAAGAATGATAGAACCACAATCCCTGACAAACAAATTTTAAACACATAGATTCATTTAAACCAAATTACTCAATTATATTAACAATGAGACAACACATCATTGACATCATTATTAAACTGCCACTAAACTGCTAAGAACCATGGACATCAACAATTCTTAACTAACAACCTATTATCATAACACTTAAACTAAGAGGTCCTCTCGATCCAATTAATATGATAATAACAAAATTAATAAATCATAAATTGAATAAATACTCAAACTCAAAAATCAATTCAAGAACAAAAGTATCACAAATAATGAACTAAACCTCATAATATCTTAACTAGAGTATAAGTTTAGCCTGAAATGCTAAACTTATGAAAAAACATAATCAAATAATAAAAAGAAAGACAATACCAATTGATCTTCAAAGAGATCCACAAAAATCACCAATAGTTGTTGGAAAGAAGGGGAGGAGGAAGAAGAAGATTTTATTAGTCTAAAAAGTGTATATATGATGTTTCCCACAAAAAAATAAACTTAGGAGGCTATTACAATTCGTCATTTGCTGGTTTGGGCGTGTGGGCCTTATGATGTAGCAAGCTCAACTCCATTTAAGTGACAAAAGGCACATTTTCCTGTGTCCTCATGCGGCATGCCCATGATGAAGCATTCTGCATGACCATGACGTCTGTGCTTGTGTGATTGTGGATTGCTCCTCACAGCAAATCTGCATTAATTGCTTATGAAACAACCTCATAAGCTCATAGACATAAAACAAAGTAAATTAATGCTCATATGCTCATATCCTCAAAATTAACCAAAATGCATACATAAAACATAATGAATCGTACTATAAAAACATGTCTAAAATACAAATCAGTCACCTTGTTCTACGAGAATAGGGAGTGTGTTAGTCTAATATCGAATCGTGCCCATGAGACGTGTTACACTAATACAGTTCGTGGTCTAGGTCGTGTCAATGGTTGTACTGTAACCTTTTTCATGGTAAAGTGATTTGTAATTAAAAAAATAAATGGTAGATAAATAATATAAACAATAGAATATGATACTGAATGAAAAAGTTTTAAAATATGGATTTACATGTATAATGAAATGTTAAACATATGATTAATAAGATAATTAGTTTAGGATGTTATATTTTGGTATCGAAGCAGGGATAGGATCACTAAGGAATGTTGAAATATGTGATTCATGCCATGCATAAGTGCTTGTAATATGTGAATTATGTGCTAAATTTTTTTATTTTCACATATAAGGCATATGTCGCAGCCACAACAATCACTAGAGAGAAGGAGAAGCAGACCCACATTGTGAAGCTCATTTTTAAATTTCTTTTAACCTGATAATCAATAATATTTTCATTATAATAAGAAATCAGAGTGAAATCAGAGAAAGAATAGGAGGAGAGAGAAAATGAAATAACATTTCATAAACAACTCGGGCTCCAAAACATTCGTTACATAAAATATTTTGCAACAGAAACATAGGAAGTTTGAAAAACTTTCAAACTAAAAATAAAACGTTTATACAAAATGTACAATATGTACAATATCAAAATCTCAAAACTGGAAGCACTCAAACAGATGGACGGAAACCTTTGACAACAGCAAACTCTGACAGAAGATCACAGCAGCTCTGATCCAGTGGCAGCTATCTGCGTCCTGCGCATCATTTAGACACATAAACAAAGGTGAGTATATTTTACAATACTCAGTAAGCTTCTCACGCTATAATTGATTCGTATAATTTAAATGTGCACAGGGACAATCAATATCCCAACTCGAGATATGATTCTCCTCTAACCTAATCAACAACTCAATCACTTCAAAACATTATCTTATAACCAGAACATTCACATCTTGAATTCAATCTCAAATCATCAAAAATGAAATCTCAATACATTCATCAATTTAATCTCAAACAAACCATCATAGACACAAGCTTATTATCAATGATCATAAGAATCAAGTAACTAGAATACGAAT
>CANYCX011713678.1:0-12868 GCA_948193385.1 Breynia disticha f. nivosa | reverse complement strand
AAAACTCACGGATATTTTAAAACCCTGCCTCGTCCGGGCAGATTTCGTAGGTAAAAATTTTGGAATTTAAAAGACGAGCAGTTTGGATACTTGACTCGCGTCACGGATTAAAGAAAAGGTGGGCAGTGCACAGGATATTTTCTCTCTCCTATTTTTTTTCTTATGTTTATGGAAAAGTGTATTTGATGTATTTTTGATAAAAGTTAATTTTTAAATAGGATTAGATTAAATTATTTTCCTATATAACCCTTAATTATATTTTTGTAAATATGTGTTTTAAATTATGAAGGATGATTGTATGTAAATTCCATATAAATGTTTTGTTGTCTAATTTAAATTTTGAAAACTATTTTCTAAACTTGATGTTTGAGATTTTAATTGTTATCTTAGAGTAAAAATTTAAATAAATATCTAAGGTAATAATTAAAATTTTGAGGGTCACATCCAAATTCACACTTAATCCAAGGCATGCAACCCATAATCAATATCCATTTCATTCACACCATTACTCACAACACAAGCATTCCTATGACACATAAATTCTCATTCAACCATCAATTGTTCAAGCAACATACTCTAACACAACATACCAACAAAAGACACTCTATCAATTACCATAAATTACTTCAGAACATCCATATAAAACACACATGAACTCATGTTCAATTCATATTCATATTTCATCATGGCACTTTCGATCATCATAACTTTTTCCACTCACCCATATGAGATGATGTTTAATGATGCATGTTCAATGATGCATGTTCTACTCCCTTGCATCCTTTGACGCCCTATTTTCCTCTTGCGCCCTTTGACGCCCAATAATTAAAATCAAATACTTCCATCTCATTTTTCTTACATATACACCCTTTTAGGTACCAAATCTTTTTCTTGCGTCCCTTGATGCCAATTTTCCTAATATGCCCTTTGACACCTCTAGATTTCCTTCATGTCCTTTGGCACCTCTAAATGAACCTCTGTGCCCTTTGGTACCTCTACGTGACCTTCGTGCCCTTTGGCACCTCTAATGCAATCCTTCGTGCCCTTTGACACCTCTACTGTATCGTGATTATGATGTGATAAGTTTATATTCCATTAAAAAGGAAATAACATGCCAACAATCATTCCACCAGGGCTACAACCCCAATCATTCATTTATCAATTCATATATCCCAATAAAGCATTTATTTCTACGACACTTGTAAGACATGACACATCATTGTACACAATTAGACCCATAAGCAAATTGGTGTGTTTTCAAATTCATTAACTCATTCAAACCACACACATACAACACATGCAAATTCAACAACTCTTATAAATTAACCATGTGATGGTATCCATCGTCTTTTGTGCCTAATACACACTCGCCTAGAGTTCCCAGCCTAGGATTACCACTCTGACAAACTTTCTGATTTGGCGTCCGCATTTTCTCCTATAAATCATAGTACAAAAGTTAATATAAAATAATTATTTATTATTCTTTTTTGAAACAACTCCTAGGCTCTACATTTTAAGTTAGGTTTAGTCTATATTCTTGTATTTTCCTTAACTTCCCCCATCCCTTCTCCCTCTCTCTCTTATTTCAAGTTTCCACCTTTCTTCCTTTTTCCCAAAAACCTAACTTAGTCTAACATTCTTCTAAGTCCTAATGCATGTCAGAACCTTCTGATACCCAAGTTTCTTCCTAGCTTCCTACCCTTTTTACCTACCCTTTGTCACCAATTTAGGTCCCTACAAATTTAAGGTTAATGTCTTACCTTATGACCTTGCTTAGTCAGTGTTTGGGGACTCTTTCCGTGCAGTTTCTCAAATAATGGGAAGGAGGAATAACAGAGATAGAAGGGGAGAAGTGTGTATAGGGTTGATTTGAGAGTGTGATGAAGGGTTTATTTGAGGAGAGGTATGTTTTGGTTTTGAGGGTGTGGTTTCAAAATTTGTATCCTGACACTTTTAAACATTTCCCATGACAAGAGTATCCTAGCCAAGTTGTTCCTTAAATCGTTCGCTCCCTCGGCCTAGAATGTGAAATTCTAGAATCTCAAATGGTTTCGGGAAGGACTTGGCTAGGTCGTTTCCCAAACTGTTTAATCTATGCCAGCTTATTTTTTTCTGAAATTATTATGTTATTAGTTTATTTTAGTTATATTTTAAAATTAGGGCAAATTTTGGTGCGTTATAGTTACCACGTGTTAGACCCACTGAGTCGTTAAGTTAAATCAAGGTTCAAAATAATAAATGCTCTAGTTATTTTTTTCTAAATCATTACCTCTTAAGGACCTCTGTTCATTATATTTCTTTTAATTATTATATACTCAATATTTATTAAGGAATATACCTAGACTAATCAATTATGAAAATTAACTAATTAAGGTGCACTGCTCTTTTAAACAATTCAACAAACTGACTATCAATTAATGAACATAGTGAACTAAATAACTTTAAGAGTCTTAATTAGTTCAATATATGAGTTTATTATTGATTCAACGTCTTGTCCAAACTTGTAAGGTTACTAAATCCTTTTGCAACTAATGGCTTATTGTTCAAGCAACAATTGGTAACATATATCACTAGTGTTGCTTCCTCAAAGTTCACATATTGCTTTTTGAGATTCCACCATTAACAATCATACTCATTTAGATCCAATTTTGAACATGTCATCATTAGTCTAATTGATTTTTCTAAATTTTACGAATTTTAGTGACACGCACAATAATCACATTTTATCGAATGATTTAGCTTGATTCTCCTACTCCACGACTTAATCAAAAATAACTTATATTAATCGATTCATACAACTCATGAATCAATTTTTTTTTCTTTTATCTCTCTAGTTTTAATTAAAATCATCACACACATGTATTAATGTTATTTCAAACTTATCTTAGATATTAATTCATATATTTTTGGAAATTATTTGATTCACTTAGAACTTATTTTTTCGTTGATTAAAATTGAAACTTGTATGTATTTATGATGCTTTGAACGAATCTTCAATGTTAAACAGCATACCTTGGAGAATGTATAAATCACATAAAATTTATATTTAAAACTTGCATATATTTAATATTACTTCAAACTAATCTTACATATTAAATTTTCATCCCTTGAAAATTTCATAAATCATTTAGATTTATATTTCCACTTATACAATATGGGTTTTCACTATTTTAATGATACATATTATTAATTAATTGTAATTAATTACAATTAATTTAGAAATTATACTAACACATGATATTTTCAAAATTTAAAAAAATATATTTAACGATTCATAATGGAATCCATAAAACATATTCAGAAAACACACAATATTTTGAAAACTGACTCTTATAAAATTTTACATCAAACACATCGTATTTTCATTTTAACAAAATTCTTAATTAACGAATAATTAAAAAAATTTCTTCTGAATATTGGAAAATTACAAAAATTATATCAAAAATCATAAATAATTAAAAATATTGTTGGTAAAAATTTGGCTACCAAAGCACTGACGATGCATCGTTACATGTTCAGTAAGTGGAGGCGTGTGAATCCCATGCGTAGTTCGTGTTGAGAAGGGTTTGTACTTGTTGGACTGGGTCGACTTGTGTCTAGTCAGAAGGGTGGCTTGATTTTGGTTTGGTATGCTGCAAGTGTGTAGTACGTTTGTTTCGATCATCTTCGGTTCGGTTTGTGTTTGTGGGGTTGACCATTCAGTCTAACTAGTCAACTCTTGGTCCAACCATCAGTTTCTTTGGTTCAATTTTCTTTAGAAACCCGGTCAAGGTTGACTTTTCAAACTCTCAACGAATTATAAGCCACCACATTAACCCTTTTTCCTCTTGTTAGAATGATGTTGAGCCGCGTCACTGTTTACATAAACTAGTGCTTTTCACAACTTTTCCATCTTCGTTCACTACCTTCCCAACATTTTCCGATAACTAAAATTGTGACCTTAAATTTTTTAGGCCTTTCGAATCCAATGATGGTGTTAGAAATCACAAAATTCTGACAAAAAATTTCTCGCTTTGGGAAAGGTTCTCAAAAGCAGTATAAATTTTATTATCAGATTTCAACAAAAATTCAAAGGGACATTACGGTAGATTTATCAGATATGACAACAACGTTTTTAGGAAATAAAAATAACACATTTTTCATTTAAAAAAGTCAAAAGCTCTGATACTAAAGAATGAAGTATCTCAACATAGTCGTAATTAAACAATAACAAATACTGTAAATCGTGTAAACATAAAACTAATTTTGTTTCCGTTGCAGAATTCTTGAGATACCTTGAAAACAATAATGTTGTCGACCACCTCCAACTACAACCCTCAGTTGGAAGGAGGTTAATGCATGCAACACATTCTATCGTATTTAATACAACTAGTCAGATATCCGCGCTTGCGCAGAATGTGAATAATTTGTTAAGTTGTACGTGTTAACATGTTTAAAAATATTCGATGTAACACTAATTATTGTGAAAGTATAATAATTTTTGTGCTAATGTTTTATTAAGAGAATGTGGCAATGGTGAATAATTGATGACAATTGCAATCATTAGAGTTGCATCTAATAGAATATCATATTAGGTTGTTGAAAAGTATACACAATATAAACATTACAGGGAAAGTATGTTAGTACTAAAGTTTTCGGTAATTTAATAAAAAAAAAAGTGGTCTCTAATATTTGTGTAAAAACAATGAATACAAGTTAATAATATAATCAAATTGGTTAATGAAAGAATTTTAAATATGTAATCCAAAAGTAAATATTTTGTTTGAATTGTAAATTTTTCACTTGTAAATATATGTAATTTGTGCAATTGAAACAAATTGTTTAGAAACGATCAACTATAATAATTAAGAAAACCAAGAAACTAAGGCTTTTAATAATTTTTATATTGTCTCTTCATTATCTAGTTTGTTTATATTTTTATTTTAACTCTTCAATCTTATAAAAAAAATATTTTTTAAAACTCTCTATTAAAATCATGCATTAAAATTATTATAAAAAAAACTAAACAAAATAATTACAAGTATTTTTTTATATTAATAACTACAATTAATAGTTTTAAACACTATTAATATTTTTTGTATTGTCTCTTCATTATCTATTAATAGTTGTTTATTTTTATTTAATGATATGAAATTCCATATTACTATTGTGATTAACTAAACCATATTGCTATTTTTATTCCAACGTATGATGATGGCGAAGTTTTTCATTAGTATTTAAGTCAAGTAAATTAATATAATTTGTTAAAATACCAATATATCATCCCATACTAACACTTGCTACAACTATAAATAAATGAAACTACAAATTTAAGAAACGATCAACTATAATAATTAAGAAAACAAACAAACTAAGGCATACCAAAAAAAAATAAAAAATTAGAGAAGAAACCGAAACAAGGAGGGAGTGAAAGTTAAAAAGTAATTTATGTTTTTAATAATTATTAAAGATAAATTTTAATTTGGATGTGATATAATTGTTAAAAATTATTTTAAAAAATAATTTAGTCTGCTAGTTTTGGTAACTAATAAGCCATAGTTATAGTATTTGGTTGCAATTATTTGATCATTTCAAACTCTCGGTCTTTCTTGCAAATTTGTCTTTCAATTGGAGTCTTGCTTCTTCATTCACTTTTCGAGACATATCTAATTTTATTCTGAAATGTCCTTGCTATCTTTTTCTCTCTATATCTCAGTACTCTTGCTTCATAGTTGATTCCTTATGGAAATGCAGAACAAAAAAATTGAGATGTCATTTGTTGCTTTCACTAAAATATCAGTATTCACAAATAGAGCAATGATCTGGTTTAAGATAAGGAGAGAAGCCGTAAGTTTGCGAAATTTAAAGGACTGTCTTAGACATAAAAAAACAATTGAATCTATAGCTTAACCATGCATTCTTACCTTTTAGAGAAATGTAAACCAATTAATTTTTACCTCTCGCGGAAGCTTTGAGCATTTTTAAAGTATACTTATGCTCTCACTATACCTGGAACATTCCAAAAACACAAATGAGTATCCTGATTGGTTTTTATGATGAAACCTCTATGTGTCTTTTTCAAATCATACCTTCACTTGCCATAACCTTTTTAAGCATCATATTGTCAAGCACCTCAACATTTTCTAATTTTCCAGATATGCGCTTCTCCTCTGTCGCATATTTTTCTTCATTACCAACCCCTGAATCATTTAAATGAGATTTTAAGCCCATTTAAAGTTGTGAATTGAAAAACAGAAAAGGCAAGTGATAGAATAATCTATTGTCTACTCTGCAAAATGTCTCCATGGTATGTAATTTGCTTCATTGTTACAGATAAAAAGAATGGTGGCACTGGAATGTCATTGTAGAATATCCAAGCTTCTAGGATTTGAGAAACAACAAATTCACTGACATAAGAAAGAGACTTCAAACTTCAACTTCTGCAGAAACTAAAAAATAAAACCATCACATTAAAGTGATTTTGACATAACAAATACATGAATTCACTCGAAACAAAATCTCATTTTAGAATTTCGAAATCAAACCTTTTAGTTCAAGCCATCCAAGTCTTCCAGCATTATCTTTAGTGCATTTATAGGAGAAAGAGTTGAAATATTAACACTTTGGAGAAATAGTTTTGAAGGAACTTAGGAGGGGTTGTGAGGGAGACTAACAGAAAGGCGAGGGGATGATACGAGAAGGTGAAATGGTTTGTGAGAGATAACATTTAAGAATGTAAGAGTTTTGTGAGCTAAGAATATTAAGAGTTTTCAATTGAAAATGAAAAGAATTAAAGAGAGCATGTTAAGAGTTTTTTCAAATTAAAATGAATAATTAATTTAGTTTAATTAAAATAATTCAAAATTCTATAAAATTAAGAAAAGGGAATGTTGTGTTGTGGTTGATTTGAGTGTTTCAACTTTACTTTATTTATATAGATCTATGTTGAACGATGCATGAGAAAACACTTAGATTTCTCCATGGTGAGAAGAGAAAAAAAGAGTTTTTTTTTTCATTTTGTATGTTTTTTTGAGGAAAAAACATACTTACTATGAAAAATGAAATAGGACACTAGTGTTTCCTTTAAACCCGTATTTAAATCACGCGATAACTTATTCAATTTGTCTTTATGTGTGATACACAATTACACCGAAAACCCAAATATCAAACATATATTGACTTGGTTTTAGTTCCACACAACTCATCACACACAACTCATCATGAGCAGACAAGTTAATTCCATCATTAATAAATAATTGAAGAAAATAATTTTGTTGCAAAAACTGTTAACAATTATTTGTAGATGATTCTTTTCAATTACGACCACGATTGTATAGCATATTTTTTAAATAATGTCAACAATTGTTAATAATTTATGAATAATTGTAATAAGTTGTGGATAATGATTTTTGTGGAGAATTTATAAACATTAATTTTTGTTCATAGACAATTCCGTTGTAAATAAATTTTATAATTATTAGTTTCAAAACATGAAAATTTTGAAAAAAAAAAGATTATTTGCCATTTTAAAGAATTTATCCAAAAAAACAAATTAATATTAATTTCAGTGATATACATAATTTATTACTAATAAATTCATAAAGATGCATTTTAATAAAAATAGAATCTAAAAAACTAAAATATGGGATGCTGTACATAGTATATGTTATTCCAAATTGATGAACAAACGACGCGGCCTGGCAGAAGCGTTTTGAGGAAGCTATGCGGGTAAATCACTCGCAAATTGCTTTCCTACAATATAAACATATATAGCCTACTGGTGACTGTCTCTCCGAACAAACCCACCCAGTGATTCAACAACAAAATGCCGATAGAGATGCCAAGAGGGCTACCATTCTCAGTAGACACGTGGTCGCTTAATTCAAATAGAAAATGACATCATTTCTTGACACACGCTCACAAAGACCACACGACTGCCATTTTAACCTACTCATCTTACCCAATTTACTCTACCCTTCTCACCAAATCTCTTCTCCTCCTTTGCTATCCCAAGGTAATTTCTTTTTATCCAATTGGGTTTTTTCATAACTGCTTAAACTTTGATTTTGATTTTGATTTTTCAGTTAGATGAATCGTTGTTTGTGTGTGTTGAAGTGGGCCAGTCTCTGGTAATTGATGATCCTGATGGAAGGTTTACGGTTACTGCTTTCGATGCCAATCACTGTCCTGGTAACTAAATTTTGTTTCTTTGCTGTGAGTTTTTTAATTTTGAATCATAAAATTTGTTTGTTATTATTTCTTTTTGTGAAAGGTTTAAATGTGGCTAATATTTTTAAGTCTTTTGGTTGGAAATTCGTGCATTTGGATTCATATACGGAAATTTCTGATTTTGTTGCTTGAAACATGGTTTTTGCTTTTTATATCATAAGTTGGCCTTTGATTAGTACTTTTTATTTGCCCCTAGTATATATTCAAACGCATGTGGGTAGCAAAAGTACGAATTTCTTTTAAAGTAATTGTGTGAAATCATTTGATATTCTGTGTATAATGCTATTTAGGGATCGTGTGATTGTCAGAACACTTATTGTGTAATGCGGTTGCTTTGAACTACAATACTACCTCATTCGAAACTTTCATTTTGTTATTCTTTTGATTCTCTCATGATCGGCCATATTTTGTTCTCTTCATTGTCAAACATCTTCTGTCATAATACTTGCTGTACGTGTTACTTAAAATGGTCATGGAACTGACAGCCTAGTTCTTCTTTTGCATGGATTTATGAATTCCAGGAGCTGTTATGTTCTTGTTTGAGGGAAATTTTGGTAACATCCTTCACACAGGAGATTGCAGGCTCACACCTGAATGTCTTCAATATTTACCTGAGAAGTACCATACCAAGAATGGAAAACAGCCTAAGAGCCAACTTGATTATGTTTTCCTGGATTGTACGCTTGGAAAATTCACGCAGAAACTTCCAAGCAAACATTCAGCGATCAGACAGGTAACAAACTTTGCTACAGCCATCTCATTCTTTATTCGCCCATTTGTCTGCTGACACTTTAATTCTTCATTGTGATACAATAAGTCATATCTGATATTTGAAGTGCATGTGCACGAAACAGGTTATCAATTGTATATGGAATCATCCTTCTGCAACTGTAGTTTATTTGACCTGTGACCTTCTCGGGCAAGAGGATATATTGGCCAATGTATTTCAAACATTTGGTTCTAAAATATTCGTTGACAAAGCTGCGCACCCAGAATGTTTAGGAGCTCTATCGCTTACATCTGCAGAGATCTTGTCACAAGATCCGTCATTGCATTTCCACTTGTTCGATGGATTTCCTAAGTTGTATGAAAGGGCTGCAGCGAAGATTGCTGAGGCTCAATGTAATAACCAGCCAGAACCCTTGATTATCCGGGCTTCATCACAATGGTACGCATGTGAGGAAGAAAATTCAGAAAACGGAAGTCTAAGAAAATTGAGATACAGTGAAGCAATGAGGGACCACTATGGTGTTTGGCATGTCTGTTACTCTATGCATTCTTCCAGGGAAGAATTGGAGTGGGCTTTGTAGCTTCTTATGCCAAAATGGGTTGTGTCAACAACTCCTAGTTGCCGGGAAATTGAGCTCGATTATGTCAAAAAGCACTGCTTTGGCACTCGATTAACTTCGGATGATCCTCTGTGGAAGCTTTTGGACATTAGCATAGAAGCTTCTTCTGACATGATATCTGTTGAAGGCATGAACTGTCCTTCTGGGACTGATGCATCCACCCAAAATTCTGTGGAATCTCAGTCTCTTTCGGTACAGGTGTTCTCTAGCCAAATCCGGAGTTCCTCTCCCCCACGAAAAGGTCCAACAACTTTATTTGGTAGAGCTAGACTTGGAATTTACGATCATAGTGCCCCGTATAAGAACAGTGGATTTACAAATGATCAATCTAGGGAAGCAGTTTCACCACAAACAAATGAAAATCGAATAGTTTTGTTGGAAACTGGTGCTAATGTGAACAGGGAGATGCAAAATGGAAGCAGAAAAGATGAGTCTTATGCAAGTCTAGCTACAAAGGAAGAAGTTTATGCGTTTTCGTGTTTTCCAATTTGTTCATCAGAGTCCATCAATGAGAATGTGAGGACTTTGTACTGGTCCATGAACATACCAGTACCTCGACCCCTTCCCTCACTTGTGAAACTTATGAGTTCCAACAAAAGAATCAAGAGGACGATTGAGTAATGATTTTACACTGGCAAATACCGCATATGGTGTTCTTTTTTCATTCTAGAGAAACGACTTCATTCTTTATTATGCCTCTGTTAACTTCTGAATGCTCTTTACTGCCGAGGCATCTTATTTGAGCTGTTTGTGTAGGAATTGGAATTTCAAAAGCTAAATTCTTAAGAAATAGACCAAAAATTTATGCAGAAATTAATGATAGATAAATAATAAATTTAAACGGAAGCATGTTTAAAATTCGTGATTCTTATTTTTTTGCAAATTCGAATATTGATTTTTGAATTTATCAAACCAATTGTTGTTTCTCTTGAGAGAAATGAGCCTCTTTTAGAGTAGTTTAGAAATGTACTTAATGCTTTGTTGTTAGGTTTATTTAATTAAAGATCACAACTTGAACTTATCATATATATATATACAGGACCGTTCTAATCTAGTTTGATGTTTCAGGCAAATAAATAATGTGAATTTTTTAAGCTAATAAAATTATATTTTTAATTTTTTTTACTATTTTCAATTCATGCTTGAAAGAGACTATAATAATACATGGAGTTAATTTTCTTTTTTAGTTTTTTAAAAAACTTACAAGTGAAGTTTTAATTTCTATGACTAAGTATCTCTTAAAACTTTTATATTATAAAGTAAACCTATACTATTCTATTTAATTTAGAGTTCAAAACTAACCAAAATACACATCTAAAATGTCACTTTAGTCTTAAATAGTCAAAACATTTAGAAAATTACATTCATTATACAAATTTTAAAACCTTATGCAATTAAGAAATTTATTATTTTAAATATTTCATCAGTGTCATTTAATATATAAAAATACACAATAATTTCGTAGCTACAATTTTTTTAATGACACATCACAATAATTATTGTCCATATTTTATAATTATTAAAAATAAGTACTTATTGTGTATTTTTATATACATGACTAAAATACCATACTTGAAAAGGTAGTTTTAAAAAATATATATTTGTGTAAAAATCTCAAAAAAAATTAAACTAGTTGCTATAATAAACAAACTTTGTGGTCCTAGTCACATGGTTTATGTGACACCTAGAATCTACTTTACAATTATAAACAATTTAATATTCAATTAACAGAATCCCATATAACTTTTTTTTGCAATTAGTTTGGGGTGATGAGAGAAAGTGTGAAGTAGACTATCCCACCTATGACATATTGATGAATCTTAGAAAACTCCTATCTAGTTATTTGTACCTGAAATAAAAAGTTGAACATTTTTATGAATTACGAAATAAGTAAGTAATTATTTATCATATAAGCAACTATGTCACATTTATCATAATAAATCATGTAGCATATGAATATGTAAACTGTATAATAATTTTCATCATATCATGTAGCATATGAATATGTAAACTGTATAATAATTTTTCTAACATCCCAAAAAATTTAAAGTAAAAATAAAAATAAGAAAGTATTAAAAGAAATGGAATTTTTGAGTAAAAAAATTAATTTAAATTAAGAATATGTTTAATTTGAATTAATTAAATAAATATAAGTATATGTTTCTTCGTTACAAAAAATTGTGAAAATGGGAAGATAAGACAGTAGAGTAGAAAGTCATAAAGATATATGCATGAGGGTATTTTTGACACTTCCAAGGGCAGACTCCTAACCCTAAAAATAATCTACATAAGCCAAAACCCTAATACTCTTCTCCTCTTTTTTATTCCAAGTAGCAGCCCCTTCTCTCTTTTCTCTCCTCATCCACGCTCGTCTCTCTTTCCCTTGGTCTCTCCACTCACCACCACTCATGCAGCCACCTACCTCCTCACACGGCCCTCTCACGCACGCCTCTTCTCTCGCGTGCCTCCCGCTTTCTCCCTGTCCACGCCGCCTTCCTCTTCCCACCAGAGCGCACATGTCTTACTCTCTTGCGACGCCAGACTCCCCACCGCACTCGTCTCTCTCTTTCTTCCCCCGCGTCGCACCTCAAGCCGCCTCCCTCTCTGTCCGCGCGTGCTGTCTGCACAGTCGCGCCGCCACCAGCAGCTTCCCTCGCGTGGTGCACTGCTCGCGTTGCTGCTCCCACACTCTCCCTCTGGCCGCTCAACCACCGTTTTCTTTGGCCCTTGTTGTAGCCGACCGCCAGCCCTCTGATACGAAAAAGGTTGGTTTTTAATGAAGACACTAATTTTAGAGTGTTGAGGCTTAAAAAGGTCAATTATGTTGGCCTGTTGGGTTTGCAGGAAAATGAGGAAAGGGCGAATTGGAAAGGGACTGTGATAGGGCCAAATATACACATTTATTCCATTTAATTTAAGTTAATTTTCATGTCATTTTAGTAGATAAATCAATGGATTTTATAAGCTTATGCTTGTTTTGGTTTATATAGGGTTTGATTGAAGAACATGAAGATTTCTCTAGGTTTCGATGGAAAACGAAGGCACATCGAGTTTGGTTATTTTGGAGTCATTAAATGGAGCATTAAGGACTTGGTTTGACTTTAAAGATGAACGAGAGAAGCCATTCTTTTGGACAGAAAGCAAGTCTTGATCGAGATTAATTACATCTCGATCGAGACTCGACCAAATTGATGAGATTGTCTTGGCAGATTGCAAGTCTCGATCGAGTCTCGAAGTGTCTCGAACGAGACTTGAGTAGAATAGGAGCATGACCCGGACAGAATGGTTGTCTCGATCGAGACTCAAGTCTC
>CANYCX011713677.1:0-10476 GCA_948193385.1 Breynia disticha f. nivosa | reverse complement strand
TTAGTACACATACTAAGCTTTCCAAAGAAACAATTTTCACACAATTTGGAGCTCAAACCTAAGATTTATGCTTAGTACACATACTAATGCTTAGTACACATACTAAGTAACTTCAATAAACTTACCAAGTAAATGCTCCCAACTGATTTCCTAACTCCAATTCACCTAGTTCTTGCCATGAATTAATGGTTTGTGTTTTGAAGATGGAATTTTGAAAGAAAATTAGGAGAGGAAGGATAGATGTCGTATGGGAGAAGAGAGATTGGAGAGAATGGAGAGAAAGAGTAAGTGGGGACATCTTTTGCATAAATCATGGAAGGCTTTGTTTTTTGTCGGCAATGTGAGCAATTGTGGGGAAAAATAAAATATTCCCCCTTTTGTCTTGAGTCCATTTTGTTTCATAATTAATTTATACCCGACTCCAAATAATTTTCTGATTTCAAAATTTTCAGAAATCATAACCTAAATATAATTGTTTTAATCTTCCCATTATTTATTTCTTAACAAATATTTATTTTCATATTCGCGAAAAATTTATACTCACTTTATACATATTTTTATATATTATCTTGTATTTTTACTATATTTTATTGTATTTTTAGGATGTTACAAAATCGGCTCACTTTCTAGCAATTCGATAGGATGACTCCTTAGACTGACTGGCAGAGAAATATATGATAGAGATTGTGAGATTGCATGGGATACCTATTTCCATTTTGTAGGACAGAGACTCGAGATTCACCTCTACATTCTTGGGAAGCCTCCAAAAGGCGATGGGTACCAAGTTACATTTTAGCATCGCTTTTCATCCCCAAACCAATGGACAATAAAAAAGGACCATACATAGACTGGGAGACAAGTTGAGAGCTTGTGTTTTTGAGTTCAGAGATAATTAGGATAAACATCTATCAATAGTTGAGTTCTTCTATAATAATAATTACCACTCCAGCATCGGTATGACCCCTTACAAAGCACCATATGGAAGGAAATGTTAGAGTCCAATCTACAGGGTTCGTACAATAAACTGTAGAGAAGATTAAAGTGGTGAAGAAGTGTATGAAAGCAACACAAGATTGCCAGAGGAATTATTATGATAAGCACCATCATGAGATGACTTATAAAGTGAGGGAGAGAGTATTCCTACGTGTGTCCCCATGGAGAGGAATTGTACATTTGGGTAAGAGCAGAAAGTTGAGCCTGAGATATATCAGACCATATGAGATCACTGAAAAGGTAGGGCCTTTAGCCTACTGATTGAGACTACTTGCTGAATTAGCGACGTTACATGAATGTGTAGGTTATGGATTGGAAATTCTTAGTTGTTATGTGAAACTGTAAAAATGAAGATGAATTATGATTGCTTGCATTAATGGTACTATGTTTGATGTTTTTTCTCTCTGTATGAATGTAGGAGGATAGGTATGTGAGTTGAATGGTATAAAACATAGTTGGTTTGATGTTAGTTTGTGGTGAAAATTGGTTAAGTGTTTGGTGTGATTTAGAATGTGTAATATATGTGTTCTGAAGCTGAGTGACGTATGTTATCTTGAAATTAACCTACGTTATATGCAAGTAATATACATCATTTATAAAATCAACCTACATTATTCATGGCTAGTTTTTATTGGAATTGGCCACAAGAATAATGTAAATTAACCATGGTTTTAAACATATGTTATTAGGGCCTAGAGGGCTGTTTAACCTAGAAAATCATACCTTACAACATCTTGGAGTTAGTACATGATCTAGGCCAAGATAGGGATTTAAAATTTATCATGTGTGACCTAAATAACACCAAAGAAAATTTGGAACAAATAATCTAGATAACTTATCCTAAAATCTAACAGAAAGATTAGATCATTCCATGAGTAAAGAACAAGGATCTAACAAGTAAGATAAGAATGAGAATAAATGAATGAGTGTATTAAACTTTATATGGTTAGATAAGTGACGAGAGGGACATGCACTTACTGAGTGTTGTACTCATAACTTTTTATGGTTGTGTTTGTGTATTGTAGATGAGGTGGCTGTCACATAGAGCACTTAGCCTCTCTACGCTACATTTTTGGATACTCTTGGGGACTATCGCTGTGGGATCGGGGATTTCATCCACACTTTTTGATTTTCTACAAACTATGTTTTGTAAACTGATATTTTACACTATTGTTGATACTCGTCGTGTAGGGCTTTTCCCCAAGGCACTGTTATTTTGGTTATATTTTATATAACAATGGTTTATGATTTCATTCCACTTTTTTTTAAAAAGGATGTTCGAAAGATTTATGTAAGTTAGAGTCAGCATGTAGAAAATGAAATAAATATAGCTTGGAATTTAATAAATAATCTAATAGTTAACGAAAATAGGTTTTGAATTTTGAGCGTCAAACTGGATCCTATCATCAGTAATTTGTCATTTATTTGAAATGGAATCTTTACACCCTGATCAATCTGTTCGATTAGCTTAATGCACTCTTCATCTTGCTATTGTGCTGCTTGTAGCTTTCTTAATAACATTGGTCGAACCATTAATGTTTCTACTAACACTCGCAATTCAGTTAATTCTAAATTTGTATTCAATCTTTGTCAAGCTATCAAATCTGTCATACGTGTTAACTGTAAGCTAGATATAGTAACACTTGACTTTCTAATAGGTGCATCTGCAACTACATTTGGTTTTCCAGGATAATATTCAATTGTGCAATCATAGTCCTTTAACAAATCTAACCATCTTCTCTGGGACATATTTAATTCTTTTTGGGTCATCAAGTATTTCAGACTTTTATGATCTGTAAACATTCGAAATGTCTTGCCGTAAAGATAATGTCTCCAGATCTTAAGAGCGAATACTACCGCTACAAGTTCTATATCATGTACTGGGTAGTTCATTTCATGTGGTCTGAGTTGCTTAGAGGCATATGCTAGTATTTTCCTATTTTGCATCAATACGCATCCAAGTCCTAATATGAAGCATCACTTTAAATAACGAATCCTCCTGTACAAGAAGAAATCAAAAGGACAAGAGCTATGGTTATTCTGTACTGTAATTCGTTTAAACTTTGCTAAAAAATTTCATTCTATTGAATAAATACATTATTTCTTAATTGTCGTGTCAGTAGAGCAACTATAATTGAGAATGCCTCTATAAATCTAAGATAGTAACCTGCCATACCCAGGAAACTACGTACCTCCATAAAGGTTTTAAGAGGTTCCAAATTTAATAATGCTTTAATCTTCTTTGGGTCAACTCGTATTCCTTGTCCAGATATCACGTGTCCTAAGAATACTATGTGATCTAGCAAAAACTCACATTTGCTAGGCTTTTCATACAACTGTTTTTCTCGTAATATTTGTAATACTTTTTGAAAATGTTCATTATGTTCTTCAATATTCTTTGAGTAGATCAGTATATCATCTATAACTAGAATCACAAACGGATCAAAGAAGGACTAGAATATATTGTTCATTAGTGCCACAAATGCTGTTGGAGCATTAGTTAAACCAAATGGAATAACTAAAAACTCGTAATGACCATATTAGGTTTGGAAAGCAGTCTTTGGAATATCTTCATGTGCTATCTTTGATTGATGATACTCGAATCTTAGGTCAATCTTTGAAAACACTATAGCACCTTGCAACTGATCAAGTAGATCATCTATCTGAGGCAATGGATATTTGTCTTCACTGTTACCTAATTGAGTTTTCTATAATCTATACATAACCATAGTGTTCCATCTTTCTTTTTAACAAATAGGACAGGTGCTCCCCATGGTGAAACACTAGGTCAAATGAATCCTTTCTTTAATTCTTATAATTCAAATGGTGCCATTCTGTACGGTTGTATAGATATTGGTGCCATACCAGGAATTAACTCAATAGTAATATCTGTCTCTCTATCAGGAGGTAATCCTATAAGAGTCTCCAAAAATACATCTGAATATTGCTCTACTAATGGTATTCCTTTGGCATTTTATACGCTATTATTCTATCAATTTGATGTGCCAAATAAGCTTCACATTTGTCTTGGATCATCTTAAAGGCTTGAATAGATGATACTAGACAACTTGGCACAATCTTCCTATTTCTACAAAATATTACTTTATCCTGTTCTTTAGGTTCTATAATGACTTCTTGTGTGAAACAATCCACTTTATCTTGATGGCCAGCTAATCAATCCATACCTAATATCAGATCAAACTCTATCAAATCCAATAAAATCAAATCAACTATTAGTTCTGTATTTTTTATCTGTATTTTACAATTTTTGTATATCGTATTAATGCATAGGAAGAAACACCAAATAAAAGTCACTCACTTGTGATAACCTTAGAGATGTCTGTTGCTTTACCCCTTCCTCTGAGTACCTGAAGCTCCTCTACCTCAGCTAGACGATGGAGTAGTAACAACTCCTTTACCCCTTCCTCGTCTACTACTCACAGCCATCATCAGATCGCTACTGTGCTATACTGACTGCATTCGAGATGTATCTCTCTTTGCCTCAGCACTATCTCTCCCGATAGGGAAATCTCTAACATAATGTCCCTGCTGACCACATGCATAACAACCACCCGTAAACAGTCTGCACTCACCCAAATGAATCCTCTGACAATGTGGGCATAGAAGTCTAGCGGGTCTTAAAACTGTCACCGAGCTACCCAGTCCTCCTCGCCCAGATCCTCTATTGCGATAAACATGATATCAAAAAGATCGTGATCGGTCTAATGGCTGCATCCCTCAACACTATATAATCTCTGGTTTCTGGCCGAGGAATCTATTTATGTATACTCTTATTTAAACCATCTTTAAACCTTCTACATTTATCCCTATCAATAGGGATGAGATTAGCAGCAAAATAATATAACTGGGTAAACTGTAACTCGTACTCGGCTACAGTCATCTTCCCCTTCTTCAGAGCTAAGAACTCTTTTCATTTTACATCAGTGTATACCTCTGGCAAGTAGTTCTTTATAAACTCTCAGAAGAAATCCTCCCATGCTATCACTAGTGGCAACTCTAAAGCATGCAGAACAATATTCCACCATTTATATGCATCACCCTATAATAAAGATACAACAAACTCTAGCCTATCTGTAACAGTAACATGCATCATCTTAAAACTCGAATAACTTGATCCAACCACTCCTCTTCTGGTCGTAGGTCTATAGAACTCTACAGCCCCAAACTTCTTCAATTCCTTAAAGTTTCTGAATTTGATTTGGAAATCAGTTAGAGGTATATCCCTGTATATAGGATAATACAGTGCTGATGGATAAGGATAAGTTGGACCGTAGTAAGGATGGTCAGGATCATATGGCTCATGTCTAGATCTTGCATATGACATGTCAACAATATCTTTATGGTTTGCTGCTTCCTCTCTCTTGTAAGGCTGTCTAGACTGTGACATAACTATAAACCCAATTAAGAATGATTTAACACGCAATTAACATAATGCACAAACAAATGCATATCATAAATCACAAATCATATATCAATTGTCTATCGAATGATCATATCCCTGATCTAATACCAAAACAAAACATCCTATACTAATTAACCAGTAATTACCTGTTAATACAAATTATATCATATACTAGTAATAGTTTTTGACTATTTGCCTTTTCTCTTTGTCTTCATTATATTTTGTACTCGTAATCGATTACTCTATTTAATTATGTATATTTAGTTGACAGCTAAATTGAATAACCTATCAGAATACAGATTGTTTCACTCAACACATGCAAGGGTTAAGCTTTGTGTTGATCTAATACGCCCTCTATACTGTACAATATAAAATTCGTACATTTAAGTAGAACTTATGCGTAACAAATGTAACCTATCATATACTCAAACAAACATATCCCTGTAAAAACATTCAGAACCAATTCATATGCTCTTAGGCAATTACCAATCTATTTCTATCAACATACACCTCAATCAATCATACTAATTAGAAGTAAACATCAAACACATATATATATCAGTAATCACAACAACCAAATATCTGTATCAATCTATCATTATCATATGTCATATGTACATGCAACCATAGAACAACACTCAAATAACTCCTATGCTCAGTCTAACGAAGAGAGAGAAACAACTGTAAAGTTTGTAAATCTAACTCAGCTCATTATCAGATCCTGAAACAAAAATCATAATTGATGAGTTGCGAGCTCAGTGAGTAGTCAATAATTAATCAGTATTATATTAATCAATAAAACAAATTCATTTTCGTATTATCATATCAAATATGTGATTGCAATAATATATACCATTTATAATCGATTGAATTTCCTGTAATCATTTTAATCATATACGATAACTCTGTATATCTCATCAATGCATCATAAAACAATATGTAATATAGTTAGTATAATCTTCCTCTCTATTAATATGCTTCCTCTCAAGTAATAAACTTCCTCTCCAGTATGATCGATCATAAATATCACTAAACCATCACCTCACTAGTACCATATCCACATCACATCATGTATTAAACGTATATCGATATCATGCAATTGTATATCTATTAATAAACATAAATGTACTTGTTTGCATTTTCATTTCGTATATACTTGTTCATATTTCGATCATCTTTTCAATTTTTATGCTAATACCACATTCTATCATTTATTATGAATCATATTTCATATCAAGCAATCATATAATATCGGTATTTAAATTTCATATTAACTTATATTTTAGGTGAGTTAGACTACTCACCTGCTAACTGAAATATTCAGATCTCTATGTACTCTGGTCCTGCCCTGACCGTCTAGCCTGTCGCCCTATATAAACATATACAAAACTTTTTATTAAATCCAATATAGCAACAATCACTATGCATACTTGTTTTTCAATCCTATTTACTTTCTACACGAATAATCTCTATCAATTCTTACTTTAAACTAAGTTTTCTATAATTTCCATATATGAAAGCTTCATAAATACTTACCGTTATCTCTAAACTTTTTTGTTCTAATTATGCCAAAATGAGTTCTGGCTTGATTCTACAATTAATTCTATATATAATACTAATTTTCTACTTATTTTCTCTCTCTCTCTCTCCTTCCTCGACACTCTTTTGCTTTTCTTTATTTTCTTTTCCTTCTACGACTGTTTTCAACTCGAATGCAGCTTATATATGCTTTTCTCTGCTCTTCATTTCCTAGAAACACGACCGACATGTTGCCAGCACGCCCACAGTGCTGTTCATCTGTTTTTTGCCAATTTCACATCCAAACTTCATTTCTTCGTAACCTTAACTTGTATGACGCTTAACTTGTTCAATATTACTATTTAACTTACGTTTTATCTCTTTTCTTTATTAAATTCTCTAATTATCTCCTAATCATATTAATAATTTTACTTATTTTACTTAACTCTGGGGTTTTAGGATGAGAACGTTACATTATAAGGCACTTTCAAATCAAAACCCTAGTCTTGCACACTTCTCTTCATTCTAACCTTAACCCATTAGATCTTAACATTTTCCTAACAACTAGATTATTAGAATAAGTCTATATACCTCTCAATAATCACTATCATCCAATTTCTTTTACACAAAAGAAAATCCAACTGATTTTACCTTGGTTCCTTTATGCGTAATGTTAAGACACCTCCTTATATGGTGGTTTCTTATTGTTGATTTAAAGTTGGGTATTTAGTAGGATTGAGTGGAGAGTGGTTTGGGGATTTAGATTCGTGTTTGGGTTTATGAGTGAGTGTTTTAGGGTTAGAGAGTTGTGTTTCAATAGTTTAAAATGATATAGTATCAAAATGACCCTTTTGTAACCCTATTCCATGTGCATATATAGAGGAGGTAACATATGTTACCTATAACTAATGTATGTTATCAACTTTAGGTAATGTAGATTATTTTCCACAAACCTAAGTTATTGGGCAATATGCCAAAAATCAAAGAGTGCTACTTGTATCCTGTTTGAGTGGAATAAATAATGTACGATACTTTTACAGGTAACACACATTATTTACCCCATTAGGGAAATAATTATATATCTAAAAACTTTAGAACAAATATTTTTAGTGTAACGTTTAGGGATAAAATCTAGGGGCAACAACTCTCCCATACTTTTAAAAATTTTATGCTCAAATTGTGTTGTTCTTTGTCTATTCATCATTAACCTCATCAATTATTACAACAATATTCTCCTATACTTATACAATGATGTAACTAATATTACCCTTATTTCATCCTTTTAAACCCAAACATGAGCAGTCTGCTATGCCAATTTACCTACTTCCTCAAAAGTATTTGAATCATGAAAGTTATGCTAACAGAGTTTCCTTATGTAAGAGTATGCTTTTTCTTTGAATCTTCATTCTTTCTATTCTCACTAGGTATCTCCTAATTTGACTCAATGTAATATTTAGGCTCAATGTTTTCTTTACTCATGTAATGCCACCATAGTATGAACGAATAATAAGAATTAACAATTGTGCTGTCGTATGAATGGAAATTAACTACACAATATGCATAGAAGGATGTCCATATTAAGTTCAAAGATGTCTCAAAGTCAATAGAAATAATGCAGTAATGAAATTGTAACTCCAATTACCTTTATGAATTATAAATAAATAGTGTACCATGTTTAGAAGGAAACATGAATCGTAATGAACTCTAATCCACAATTGCTCTGTCATATATTCCCTTTTAATAACCCATGCCCAAGACTCATCATCTTAGTCCTCATCATGCCGTCATTCGTTGTTTTCATCCTGTTTCCCTATTTCACACCTACACATATGTAAACAACTCTCTACCAATTTAATTCTTAAGACACCTTAAGTCTATACACTTTTAAATTTTCCTAGGCTTCACTAAGTGTCTTTTAGTTATTTCAAATTTTCCAATTTGTGCATGGATAATAATTAGAAAGAAATAATAAGCACCTTAACATAAATATACTAGAATTACAGTTAGAAAAATACTAGTAACTTTTACTGGGAGGGCCACCACTGTAAATCTAGTAAGGGTGTACACTTATACTGGTGATGCTATCGTTGGAGCTAAAGATGCCCCACTAGTCCTACTCATCGTGCCTGTATGACCTCCTCTTCCTTTGCTAGATGTAATTTGATTGTCTCTAATGCTATTCTGAGCGGCACATGCGACATCCCTCTCATCATCTCTCCTATTAAAACACTTCTTTACGATATGACCGTTTGATTATAGTAGTGTCATTTATCAACCTCAGCTCCTCTCCTCATGAATCCTCCTAAAAAAGTGGATACAAATTCAGCTATTTCTCTTCTCATATTTGGCCACCAATAATGCTGTTTCAGAGTATGTTACATTTTTGTCATTTCTGGATGCATAGCATATGGAGCATTATGTGCTTCATCCTGTATCTTTTGTCTAATTCCTTCAATGTTTGGTACACATACTCTGGATTCCATCATTAATAATTCATCAACCAACTAAAATATGGTCTTAAAGCCCTGATCATTCTGTTCAATTATTCTTATTCACTCCTCATCTTTCTTTTGCATTGCTTGTACTTTCTTAACAATATTGCCCGAACCATTAATACTGCTATTAACACGCCCAATTCAATTAATTTTAACTTTGTATTCCAGCTTTGTAAAGCTATCAAATCAGTCATACGTGTTAACTATAAACTATATATAACAACACTCGACTTTTTACTGAGTGCATCTGTAACCACATTTACTTTTTTAGGGTGATATTTCATTGAGCAGTCATAGTCCTTTAACAATTCTACCCACCTTCTTTGTTGCATATTCAACTCTTTTGGGTCATTAAATATTTTAGGCTTTTATGATCTATAAAAATCTGAAATGTCTTAACAGACAAATAATGTCTCCATATCTTAAGAGCGAATACTACCACTATCAGTTCTAAATTTGTACTAGGTAGTTAATTTTATGTGGTCTAATTTTTCTAGAGGCATATGCTACAACTTTTCTGTTTTGCATTAACACACACCCAAGTCCTTAATATGAAACATCACTGTAAATAACAAATCCTTCTATACTCAAAGGAATTGTAAGGACCATAGTTGTTGTTAATCTATACTTTAATTTTTCAAACTTTGTTGACATTGTCCATTCCATTGAATAGATACATTCTTCCTTAACATTCGTGTTGGCGAAGCAGCTATAATCAAGAATCCCTCCACAAATCTACGATAGTAACCTGCCATACCCAAAAACATACGTACCTTAGTAGCAGTTTTGAAGGTTCCCAAGTCAACATTGCCTCTATTTTCTTTGGTTCTACCAATATTCCTTGTCAAGATATCACGTGTGCTAAGAAGGCTGCGTTATCTAAGTACAACTCACATTTGCTAAGTTTTGCATGCAACTATTTTTCTCTTAATATTTGTAACACTATTCACAAATGTTCATTGTGTTATTCAGTATTCGTCAAATATATCAGTATATCATCTGCAAATACTGTAACGACCTCTATTTTATCGATTTTATGAAATTTAA
>CANYCX011713304.1:0-11918 GCA_948193385.1 Breynia disticha f. nivosa | reverse complement strand
AAACCAACTATCAACCTCACTTACCTTGTCAAGTTGGTTGGATTTCTTGTAAGAATCAAGGTTTTTTTTCTGGTTAAATCACTTCCTCTCCCTTAAGATCAAATCCTCTGATGTTTCTCAGCCTCCCCTGATGTTTTCTCTGCAGGCTTCAATTGAAAGTTCTTGAATGTCGATTGAATCAAGCAAACTTTATATTTTTCCAAGAAACTGTGAAGAGCGCGTAGTGGCCAGTGGACTATGTGTGGTTGTTACGACTGCGTGTACTTCCCTGTCACTATGCGTACTTTGCTGGTTTCCAACATTTCTCTATTTTTCCTCGATTATTTCATATCAACCTGCAATTAACCTTAATATATCTAATATAAACATTCACTTTTCAACATTTCAATAATTATTTCCATAAAATAAATTTCGAAATGTTACATCACCAATTTGAGTATGCGACTTTATAATTTTGTGAAATTGATCCTTAAAAATAAAGTGATTTAATTTCAAACGACAATATAATTTTTGTTATAGTGTTCATTACAATACCTCTCCTCTCAATAAAATCATGGCATAATAGGTGACAAAACCAACAAAACCAAGGAAATAAAAAATGTATATTTTAATACAACCAAATATCTAACACTTATGGTTTCAAAAAAATATCTAATATTTATCATCATAATAAGCATTACACTTCATAAAATAAAAGTATATGCAGTACAGTAGCCTAAGTGTTTACCTTTCATTTTTCATGTTTCTGTCTCTACTGAAAAAGAAAGAATATGACAAGAGTTTCATAAAAATATAGAACACAAACTTATAAAGTATTAGTTAAAAAAATTACAGTAATATAGCAACAATATAACAAAAAAATACTAGATAAGAGGAAGTAACAAGAAATGCACATGCACTTTGCGAGATCTTTCATCAACAAATGATTCTTCGTCATGTGTTTTGGTGTGAAGATAATCAAACAATTCATCGATACGGGGCTCTCTCTCTCTTCAACTTGTTTATCTAAAAAATCAATTTACTTAATTATAAAAGAGTGATATTGAAAGAGATAACTCAAATGACATACAAAATTTGATAAAAATAGGCAAAAAAATATTTAACATTATGAACAGTGCATATAGTTATGTGTTAAGTACATTTTGCAAAATATTAAATAAGACAATCCAAAGTATCTAATCAAGTTTTAAACTCAAAACATATTCATTCTAAGCATATAACAACTAAACTAGTGATTTGTTCTATAAACTTACAAGTCTGCATTTGTGTTAAAGATGAGAAATTGAACCACTGGTATGGACTGAAGGTGTTGCAAGGCGATTCAGCTTGTTTTGGGTAGAAATACACTGAAACTTGAGTTTTTTAATGCCTTTTCTAGCTTTTCCAATTGTCATCATTGATATATACCAGTCTTTGCTTGAGTTTCTGCAAACAATGCATAAAATATTTGTAACTTTTCTTTGCCTTTAAATGAAATCCAATCTTAACCAACTTTTTTATCACTACATCCCAAACACATTTTATTCTATAATTAAAAAATAAGAAAAGATATTAGTGTTTCCACAATTAAGTCAATCTGAACTAATTAAGTTAGAAGACCTAGTTGAAGCTTTATCCAATAGTCTTTCTTCATGGCATCTATATCCTTCATTGTCACATCCATTCTGGAAAATTTTACAAAGTGTGAACGAAATTTTTTTCTAAAAGCTCTAACATCTTGAAAAGACAAACTTAAGAAATATGTAAGTTATTTTTCTTGAGAAATTATAAATTAATCTAGATATTCAGTATTATTTGTTTTAATAATCAAATTAGAGCCTTAATTTTTTAGAAATAAATCTTTCCCGTCAACTAGGTAGATCCACAACCTATCGTCTTTTTTTGTTCAAGAAGTGCTAGCAATATTTCCCATGTTTGCGAATGAATGGGATGAGGCTTTATTTTCCTAAAGTTTTCATTCGGTAGTGGCTCTCTGTCCAAAGAGTTTCAATCGTCAGATGAATCCATACTTTGTTATTCTAAAACAGGTTCATAATCATTGTTTTCATCTTCATCCCTCGTTTGAATCGTCAGATGAATCCATACTTTGTTCTTCTAAAATAGGTTCATAATCATTGTTTTCATCTTCCTCCCTCAAAGTTTTTCCATTAGAAGAACCTCTAACTCTTTTACCTTTTCCATTTGGTCTACCGACATCGGGCCCAAATTTACCACCTTGACCACTCTTTGTCACCTGAAATTACATAATTTATATAAAATAACTGCATTAAGATACAAGCATAAAAATTTATGATGAATAAAATTAAGTTCTGGCGCAAAGGTAATAACTAAAAATTAAACTCTACAGAAAAATCAATGTATAAATAAATTTATAACAATTTTACAAGGATATCTCAACAAGAAAATGACTAAACAGACACAAAATATATGAGTCACCACTTGTTGAATTGGCAAAGTAAGCTATTCTTGACTGGAAAATCTTAACAAAGAAAATGAATAAACCATTTACGCAAGAAATTTCCTCCTAAAGAACAAATGAGACTCACTGAATCTTTCCAGGACAAGAAATATTTGCAAGATAGGGAAAAAATATAATATAAATTATCTTATTGAAATGGCAAGGGAAGGCAAGTTATTATTAATGTAATAAAGAAAGTTGTTAAATATAATATAAACTATAATACAAGGCAAGAAAATTTATTATTATTGACCACTTGTTGAATTGGCAAGTCAAGCTATTCTTGAAGACATGGAATTATGTGATAGCATTATATAAACAACATTATGATCAACCATCAAAAACTAGTCTTGCTTCACTCATGAATTGCATTTAGCATACATATCAATCAAACCATTTTGCAAAAAAAGTTTCATGCTCAAGATTGGCCTTTATGCTGTAAGCATGCACTAGCTCTTAATGTAGAGCACTGGTGCATGCAAACTCATCTAGATTCTAGCCCAATTTGCGCATATTAATAAAAAAAATTCATAGCTTTTGGATGCAAAGAATTCTGTAGATATCCATCAATCATTGAAGTCCATTAAATAACATTTCTTTCCACTATAGCGATAAATATAATAACATTTTTTTGCCTCTCAAAATCTTAAATGGCCCAGTCCCTTCCCTAACTAAAATTGCCACAAGTTGAAATAGCTCCACTTCTCCTAATCATTCTAAGAATTAAAACCTGAGCATCAGAAACTCGTCGACTATGACTTAAAATGTGAATCGCTAAACTCAATGACATTTAAGAATATTTCACATTACTATCATTTAACAATACAAGCTCAACACACTTTAAACTGACATTTAAATTATTATGGAAGCAACTCAAAATAACCACATATAAAACCCCCAATCTCTATAATAGCAACAAAATTAAAAATTTATCTTACTCTGGATACTAATAATTAATCCTTATAATTCTAATAGTTAATTTGACTATTCATCTAACATATTCTTAATCCAACAAGTCAGCACAAAACAAAAGCAATTACACACTTTAAACATATGCTTGTTAAAGGCTAAAACTTTGCCTAACATAACAATCAAAAATTTTCCTAACACAAATCTCAATTTTAACATGGATTTGTTACCTATAAAACACTATAAGAAAATCAATTAAATAATGTGACAAATATTAGATCACTAGAACTAGAACACATGAAACTTTGCACATGCAGAGACAAAAAGATCTTACTTAAAGTTTTGGGTAACAAAATTCTCGATTTGGTTACTTGGATTTTGTTTTTTGACCAAGCAAATGAAAGCGAAATGAGGTTTACATATTCATCTATGCAAAATAAAGAAAGATTCAAAACTAGTTCGGTTTTTTTTAGATTTATCTGATAAATTTTCAAAATAGATTGAGAAAAGGAGAAGGAAAGAACAACACAAGGTTTACAAAATGAATGAGGAGAAGGTTACACATTCAACTAACAAAGAGGAAGTGACTAAAAGCAAGTAACCTTGCATTCCCCCTCCTCCTCTACTTTTGTTTCCACTTCATTGATTACATATTTCTCATGAGAATTTTGAATGAATAAACTGGTTAGATTATTTAATAGAACAACTTCATAATCTACATTAAGAACAATATTATGTCCATTAGTATCATCTTCTTAAAATGCTTGGGACTCATCAAGCTTACCACTAATTGAACCAAATTCATTAATAACATGTGATGCTTCTATCTTACACACCGTTATCCAATCAGACTTATCTCGACATAAGCTAAGATATTCTATGTAATAGACTTGAGTTGCTTGCATGGATAAAATAAATGGTTCATAAGTGTGGAATCTCTTCTTTTTTTTAATGCCAAAAAGGCTGTAAGTTCTTTGGATTTTAGTTGAAATATTTTTTTTCTATCAAATCACTCACACTTGAACAAAATTTTCCATTTTAATGGAATACCTATTAAGTCCAACTCCACAGTTTCTTCGAATCAACCATAGTAGTCATCTTCATATTCAAAGTAGTTTTGACCTCTAACACATACACTATAGTTTAATGTAGCTTTATGTCTTCTATGAGATTCTGTGTGAAATTTTCACAAAACATACTGGATATGAGTTCACTTTTCATAGAGGACCTTTTGCCAAGTCTTTTATAAATGCATTGGTGACTTTGCTAGATGATGGAACTACTATAAATTATCAATGTACTTTTACAAATAAAACTATAATTAAGATGAATACTTACAAAATTACAGAACCATGTTCTAAATTTTTTGTCAAGACAATCTGAAACTTATTGATTAGTGATATTTGAGTATTTAATGATTAAAATTTCATGTATGTACATTCTATAATTTCAAAAACAAATTGAGCTAGTAAATAAAATTATTTATTTCCATTTTATGACTAAAATCCAAAAAATTAAAATGATGTCTTACGTATGGTTCAACCTCTTTGCAATTCAACAAGATATAAGTGTGAGGCACATGAATTTCCTCTTTAGTAAGAAATCTACTATTGCATCAACCATAGGCGCATCTAGGATATGTAAAAATTGAAAAGGTTACTTTTTGTTGCATGAACATCACTGTTGCCATCATTACGTGGAAAGTTTCTTTGTTTTGTTAGACATGTGGCTCAAAATAATGAGAACAAAATGTAGAAGATTCTTCGACTAAGTAAGCATTGCATATTGATCCTTCAACTCTGGCCTTATTTTTTATTTTTTAAGAGTCGTAGGAATGTAATGAAAAGTAATTATTAAATTAGATCAAAAATAAGAAAATTCCTATTTAAATGACAAAAAATGGACATAACAATGTACCTTTCAAATGGATACATCCAATGATATTGCACCGGCACACATAATCTAGCTTTGTATGACAAATGAATTGGAAGGTGTTCCATGGAATCAAAGAAGCAATGTGGAAATATAAGCTCTAGTTTGGACAATATCAATGGGATTTCTTTTTTAGTTTTTAAATAACTTGTCCTTTAACTCTGAATAGATTAATTCCTTAAAGAACAATCAATCTGTCAATGCCTCCCATTTTTTTATCAGCAAAAAATCACAAAATGCAACTGGTAAAAATGGTTGCATAAATATGTGACAATTGTGACTTTTCATTCCAAATAGCTTATATTTTATCATATCCACACATCATGCTAAGTTTGGAAGATGACCGTATGGAAAGCATAATCTTTTGATCCATTCACATTTGACTTTCTTTTGCTTTTTGCTTAACGTGTAGCTAACTTTAGGATAACTACCATTTTTAAGGTTTAGCTCCAATGATCCCTTTAAACAAACCATTGTTAAATCTTTTCTACATTTAAAATTGTCCTTTGACTTTTCATCAATGCCTATAATAGTATTGCACACATTTTTAAAAACATTATTTTCAATGTGCATAACATCAAGATTGTGCTTAATGATGGTCGTCTGCCCTACATTACTAACAGGCAAGTGTACCTATCGGTGCAATAATCAGCTTTAAGAGCCCCAAGTGTCGATCCCACAGAGACAGATTACTAGCTACTTATAATAATTATTATTTAGCCTACCAAATGGAATGAAATAAATTAATAGAATTAAATTGCTCATTAAACTAACAATTAAATTAACATAAATAAAAATCAAGAGATTAAATCAATTACTAAAGGCAATACTTAGATATTGAATCCCCAAAGTTATTTAACTATTAATTGAAATTAGAATTATTTCTGTGTTTGTGGCTATACCGTGGCGATTCCTAAGTTATATTAATCCATCTCTCGAGGTAATTAATGTCTAACATTAACTAACTTAACCTAAAATCTCTTTTTAAATTAAATTAATTAAGAATGCATTAATATTCTTTGAATTACTCTATTAAGTTTGACCTTAATTTGAAGGATTTACATTTCAATCTATCTCTAGTTTTGCATTCAACTCCTTTTAATTGTGAGTGATCTATCGTATATTTGATCTCTCAATTAGTCTTATACGAATCAATATGTCAATTACAAGTGGTCGTCAAGCAATCAACAATGGAAAAAACAATTAATAATTAAATCTCAATCAACAAGCATCTAAACATGAAAACTGAAATTCAATCTCTTGTTCAACAAACAATAGTTCATCTCAACCTAAGTGTCTAAAAGATTTTACCTCATAATTGGAAAGAAAATCACAAAGGAGATAACAAATAAATTGTCAATGGCAGAAAAATCCAATCTCTGATCATGTTCCTTACTCTTGGTTTCCTTAGAAATCGGGTTTTTTCTCTCAATAATGATGGTGGAATGAAGAGAGAATGGTAAGGAGAGAAGTTATGATGGCTTAGAATGAGTGTCCCTCTAAAACCCTCTTTTCCTTCTTTTCTCGTGTGAACAATACCAAAAAATTCGCAACTGTGGCCAAGCACATGGGCGGGAACAGTGTCTTTGTACTTATACCTTATGTCCGTGCAATCGTCTAGCTCTCAATGTAACTCAGTAGAATGGTATGCAGACACAATGACGTCTGTGTACCATTTTTCCTTGTGCCCGTGCAGGTTGCCCTTGTAGTACACCAGCCTCGTCTGAATTTTTCTATTTTCATCATTTTTTGTCCAAAAGTTGCACAAAGTTGTTTCCTAACCTGCGAAATGTCAAAGAAGAGATATGTAGACTGTTTTCTATGACAAACTCTCAGATTATGCGTCAAAATCATAACATTTATGTGCTAAAATACACGTGACAGTGCATTTATCAAACAACACTGCACTTGAATCATTGCTTATCCTCAAAACAAACAGAACAAAAGTAGGAATCACATTAACCAACCAAACATTTCAGCAATAACATAGGGCGTATTCCAATTCAAAATAAATCTGTCAAACATTATAATAAACACGCAATATATAACTATCATCTCAATTTATCAAACTAACACTTCAAACCATTATACATAAGCTACAAACCAATATAGTAAAATAAATCAAACCAATTCCTCAATTAATCCTACAAGGGTTATTAGATCTTATTTAATTCATTAAACTTTAGCATTTACTTTACCAATTACAGCACACTTCAGACAATATATTGAAAGTTTGATTGCTAAGTTCATTCCACATTTATAAACTTATGCATTCATTTCATTTACTGATTTCATTCATTCATTTTATCTCATTCATGTATATATTTGTTTAGCAATACTCATGTCATAGACAACATAGTAATTATTGAACCCATGTATTAGACCGAAATATATATGTCCTACTTTTGACCTTTCAATGGTTCCATAAGAAAGGTTAGCTCTGGCCCC
This sequence comes from Breynia disticha f. nivosa, assembly GCA_948193385.1. Taxonomy (NCBI): domain Eukaryota; kingdom Viridiplantae; phylum Streptophyta; class Magnoliopsida; order Malpighiales; family Phyllanthaceae; genus Breynia; species Breynia disticha. The sequence continues at coordinate 4,171 of CANYCX011713304.1, read as the reverse complement.
ATTTAAAGTTGTTACATTCACAAGGAAGAACATTTTTTACCTTGCTTAAGCTAAGAGAGATCCATACCACCTCACTTGAGCTCCTAGGATTAAAATTTTTTTGTTGTGACTAACATTAAAAACAATATATTCAATTACAGTAACTTGTTTAAACCTTACAGAATAAACTTTTGGAATTGAACAAACTTATTCACCTATATTAACCAATAGCTCACATATTCCAATTATTCATGTTAATCAAACTCAAGAAATAACAATTTCTTATATTATGTCTCAAGTAAAATTCAACAAACTTACTTAAAAATTAAAAAAATTTCCCCACGGTTGATGCCTTGATAAATGGTCAATAAAATGTGACACCTACTTTGCAGTTCAACCGTTCATTATCCTCAATGCACAAAATAGAAAAAGCAGTAATAATAACAATAATGAGTGGGTAAGAGCAAAAAGATAAGAAGTGGGCTTCCCTGGTTTAATCACATTCGCAACAATGTGAACTCATAAGCTCGGTGTTTGGAATGTCACATTGATCCAACCAAGGAAACATGATTTATTCTATCTAAAAAACAAAAAAATAAAAAGAACAGATAAAAATGAAAGAAATACTAAATAAAACAAAATAAATAATAACATCAGAACTGCATAAAGCCCGAATATCTAAGTGATTAAGTACAGACCCCCATAATAAATAAAAGAGAGAAAAAAATAGTATAGAGATAATCATATCAAAATTGATCAGAACCCTCAGAATCATCTTCCTGATTGGGTTGAGAGGATGATCCATGATAGCCAGCCGACCGTAAATACTATTCTATTCCATCTACGCGCACCTCCAAAGCACCGAACCTGGTCTCTATATTAAGTTATGTAGCACACATGTCATGTTGTCCTAGTATAAGCTATTGGAGATACACCTCAATCCTTGTCATCCGTTGAGGATCATATTGATATTCAGGAGGATGACCATATTGTGGTGGAGGACCATGCTGGTAAAGTTACTGTGAAAGTGACTGATAGACATGCTAAGCTGGCGACGACTGGTCATCGTCGTTATCATCGTCATCCTCATCATCATCATCGATGGCTGCTTGATCTTGGTTAACAAAGTGAAAACCTCGTCTCCCTCTAAAGCTCACTGATTGCATCAACACCAATGAATGCAAACTGATAGGTACCGCTTCATATACTGGCTCCATCAGTGGTAGCGCATCTTAGACTCTATTTTTGAATTCTCGAATCAGAAGAGTAATGTAATGACCTGCATAAATGGAGATTGTCCTCATCTTAGTACCCTGAGCTAATAAAAAGTGCACTATCATGTATTCGAGGTGAAGCAGGTAGTCATTTGTCATACTATAGAGGCATAGTAAGTCAAGATCTCTCACGACTCCTGGGTTATCTCGTCTTGGATAAATTGACTGCGCAATTAGGCGGTGCACTATTCGATGTTCAACCAATTTGAGTATGGATGTCTTGGCTTTGCTGAGTCGCTACTGATCTGACGACAAAACTGATGTTTGGATACGCTAGTAGTCCAACTCTTATGCTAGCTCTACTTTTGCCGCTCATTGTGGATATCCATCAGAGTAGTTATTCTGGTGTAACTCAACTAATAGACCTCCATGTTTGGTCTGAAGGAGAAACTAAACTAATTGTTGTCCCAAAACTGTCCTCCTAAAATTTAGATTATTGATAGGACCTCTAGTGTTAGAACATAAAATATCTGTCAATGGTATTGAGGTAGATAAAGAAAAAATAAAGAATATTGATAGATTAGTGTAGCCTTCTTCTGTTAAAACTATCAAGAGTTTTTTAGGTCATGTTTATTTTTATAGAAGATTTATAAAGATTTTTCAAAAAGTACAGAGATAACCAGATCAAAAATATTCAGAACCCTTAGAATCATCTGCCTAATTGGGTTGAGAGTTTGGATTATTAATAGGACCTCTAGTGTAAGAGGCTGGTACGCCTCATCCTGGATGGAAAATAATTCCATCCACTTGTTACGAGACAAAAGATCTCTGATTGGCCCGTTCACTCCTAAATTTTGAATAAGATTCCAGTCAATAGTTGCCATCCCTATAAATGGTTTGCTTTTTAAGGTCTGGTATCTCTCTAGTTTCTTGTCTCTCTCAAATGTGAGGAGAAGTCTCTGCGATAGAGGAGGCAACTCTGCATATCTGGAAGAAGATGCTCCATCTTTCCTATTCTCTTTCTCCCATAGAAAGGGATCCTGCAATAAGAGTCAAATAAAATAACATTCGTTCCAAGTTAGTGACATTAAATAAAATGTAGTAAAAATTTATAAGCCTCATAGTAAAAAATATTTTACTCTTAAAACTAACTACGAACAAGTATATATGGTTAAATACAAATTAATTCTCGATGCAAGAAAATTATATGTATCAAACTAATAGAATCCAATAGCCATGACTACAAATAATCTCACCAAAAATCACAATTTTTGTTCATTGGAACATTTTTTTGAATAATTAATTTGTATTAAGTTCAAGCCACAAATTTACAATCAACTCTCAATAAATGTATCTCTACCCTTGCAAACACGCCAAATATACCAATATTCATGCTCAAACATCTCAGCTTAGCAATTTTCTAGCAAAAAACCACTGAGAATTTCAATACCTCCATACTCAATAATTAAAGCTCAATATAAAAATGTCGAGCCCAATCGTTAAACAACTCTTCACATCCAAATCTAAACCAAAATCATAAAAGGTTTGAAACCTCACCTTGATTTTAAGCACAAAAGACTAAAAAATAAAGTGAACAAAAGACAAAAAGTGAAGATTGAAGGTGCTTGTATGGGATGTTAGTTGATTGGGGTTGAAATGTGACTGAGTTGGGTTTTTAGAAATGGAGGAAATGGAGTGATGATTGGATTTGTCGAGGATTAAGTAGAGAGGTGCGAAGGTGGATTGGATTGGATTGGATTGGTGAATGAAGAGGTGGAGTGAAGGTTGAATTGAGGTCGGTGAATTATTTTGTGGTTATGTGGACTGGAGTGATTAGTGGAGGCTTGGATCTTATGAAGATTGAGGTTAATTGGAGGTTTCAGTGGAGAGGGAAAAATGTGTTCGTTTATGGAGTGAGTTGGCTTTGGTTGGACGTGGAGTGGTCGGTGGAGGCTTGCTTTAGAGGAGGATTAAGTAGAGGGGAGGTTTTGGCAATTGGCTGCAGCGGTTCACATTTGAAAAGGTGTCGGGTACATGTGACTGAATAGTTCTACTACACGGTCGAGGGAAGTACACGGTCATAGACCGTTTTAGTACACGCATGCAATGACACCTATGTACTTCTCTATAATGGTACACGATGTGACCCCCGAATTCAAAGATCACTCACGTATAACTTCCCTCCTACAAGTGATACTTGAACCCAGAAATCAAGTATTGATTTATTAATATAAGATAAATAATTAAGGAAATAAAAATTTGAAGGACAAAGGATAACAACTCATTTTCATAAACATATATACAAATAATTTTACAAAAGTATTCTAGGTTATGAAAGAAAAGAGAATCCTAATGATTCTATTTTCAATAATAACCTGGAAAAATACAATAACTGAATGTATGCATTTGTCATGTACACATATACTCAAATCCAAACCCTAGTCCAAATAAGTGCACAGCACACCTCGGTCCATCTCTGAACAAACTCCAAAATCCGAGCAGTAGCGCACCTTTCCGTCCAAAATGGAAACCTCTAAAATACCTGCCGAGCGTTGCAGGCAATAATTGCGTGAGTTATAAACTTAGTAAGTAACATAACCACATTTGGTTGACTTCATTCAATATCAAACAATAATTCCAAAATCATTTAAATTCAAATTATAAACGTGTTCAAGGTATAGAATAATGTTACACACTTAACACACATAAAAGAACACTTTCAGGTGTGGGAGTGTGCCAATTATGGGCACTTTGTGTGCAAATTGAGGCACTTTGTGTGAAAATTGGGGCACTTTGTGTGCAATATTATAAATGGATCCATTATTTAATAACCTATACTCCTGGCCGACGAGGCCCGTTTGCAAACGTCTTATAAAGTGGTAATGTAGAGGTCTAGTGAAGAAAACTAGAATTGAAGTATGAATGATCATACTATGCAATGCATTAAGGAACATGCATTCACACTTTATTTCATTTAC
>CANYCX011713090.1:0-12270 GCA_948193385.1 Breynia disticha f. nivosa | reverse complement strand
ACCGATACAAAAGATTTAGAACAGTTTCGGCATGAGAAAGCTGATATATCAAGCAGCGCGTACCAACACACAGATGTAACGTATCGGCCGGAGGATCATTTCCGTTTCTAGGGTTCCATTGTACGGCTAAACCTACGACGTGTCGATGTCCAAGAGAACGGCGTTTCCGTAAATATGTGTTGTGGTTCTAAGCCATTTTTTTACTACAAGATTGTTTGACGTCACAGCCACCTTAAGGACAGTGCCGAATTGAAGAAGTTGACGGAATAGAAACGGAGTTTTGGGGAATTGGACGGAGTTCTGATAATGGCGATTGATGGATTCATGTTTTAGTGATCTCTGCGAACATGAGAAACGGTTACGGTTGGCGGTTTTTATTTTCCCGCTGAAATATGAGGAATGTGGGATTTTTCCTGAAAATGTAACAGTAAAAAAATATATTCTTAATATGTGCTAAACTGAAAAGTATTTCTCAGTTTGTGGCTGTTTCCGCGCTAACATGGTTTGGAATGGAGGACAATAATCCGCGGACACGTGTTATGGAGTAGACAATCAGTTCCACGTGTCCACATAATATGCTATTCCAAGACTGCCAAGTGCGGAAAATGGCTACTATTTTTAACTTAATATTAATTTTATTTTAGGTATATTTTGAAGATGTCATATTTGTTAATTTATGCTATTATTTATTTATCTTAAAAAATGTCCATTATTTTGTATATTGTTTTAAACAGTAAATGTGTGAGCCAAACATGGATAATATTTTGTTGAAAATAATTTTTTATAATTAAACAAGGAAAATTTTTTATTCAATATTTAACTTAAAAAACTCGAAACAATTAATCTATTTATTTAATATATATTTTAATTCATTCAGTAGAGTTACATTAAAAAATAAGAAAACAAGAAAATAAGAAAAATTGTACTTTTTAAATATAAAATCAATTTAAGACAAATGTTATACAATTAGTTGTACTGATTTTGTTAAATATTGTTTATTTTGATTATTTGGAAAAAAAATTAATTTACTTTGTAGTTGTATTTTTTTTGCTTGTGTCTAACAATATTTCTGCCAACGTATACATAAATTTTAAAAATAAATATAATTAAATAAATTAATGAGTTTAAAAATTTGAGAAAATCATTATACTTGTAAAGCACTATATTTATAAAGCATTAATTTTTTATGACAACTAATAATTTTAATTCTTATCTTTTATTATATTATCAATATTTTATTTAATTTATTAATAATTTAATATATTTTATACATAACTTAAATATTTTATTATAAAATATAATTAATTATTTATATATTTTTAATTTTTTAATTATTTCGTATTTTTAAAAAAAATTGATTCATTTAATAATTTATCATTTTATTAAAATTAACCACACAATTTTATTATTTCAAATCATTTTTCAATTATTACAATCATTTCCATCATCATTATTTCATCATTTAATTTCAATTTTATTTTTAAAATTTATAAGAAGTGACATTCCAAACCACCCTCATTTGAAATGTTACTTCTCATAACTAAAACCACCATAAATTGGAAATTTGTTTTTAAATCACCACAAAATGAGAATTTCCTCAAATTTTAGTATTAATTGAGAATAATTTTTTTTCATGATACCTTTAAGGGAAAATGCCCGAGGAATGTTATGGTGCTGATGAGTGTAGGATAAGCTTTGTGAGAACCAATGACGTGTCGATGTTTGTAGGGTTGATTGAGAAATGTTCTCGACTGTTTCACATCTATCTATTTATCTATATAAATATATTAAAGTTGAATCACTAAACTCAATCACAATGCTCCATTTCATTTTTTCTAATTTTCTGCAATTTTGAATTATTTTAATTAGAATGAATTAATTATTGAGATTATTTCGTAACTCATTTAACCTCAACAATCAATTACTTTTAATAAAAAATGTCTTAGCATTCTTAAACGTTAAAAACTTTGTGCAGACGATTATACTTCTCCTAATTCCTCTTCTCCTCCCACTTTGAGGCTTGGTTTAATGAATCGCACACGTTATTTTCATAAATTGTTACTTTGTAAACCACTGACTGAGCAGTGTTGTCTTCTTTCGTTAAAGGGAATTAAGCACGTTGTAGATGAACCCTAAGGTGAGTGATTGTGATTTGTTTTACTTGATATCTCCGTCGGTGTCAATCTGTTGTGAATTCAATTGGAACATTATGATCACCATTTATTTTCTCTGCAGGTGATAACAAACTCAAAGGGTTGCAACCTGGTTGTGGATTTATGGAGTGTTGGGTGCACTATTGTGGAAATGGCTACAACCATCTTAAAAATGGCAATGTTTGTGGTGGAATCCACTCCATCGTCCTACAACTGCGGATTTTTTGGAACATTCTTTTGTAACATCTGCTACACCTCTGGATAAACTGATTTTGTATGATGTATCCCTCTATCTATCTGCTTGTATAACATCCTGAGAAAAGTATGATGTATCCCTGAGAAAAGTATGATGTATAACACCCTGCTTGTATAACATTCTTTTGTAACATCTGCTTGTATAACACCCTGAGAAAAGTATGATGTATCCCTCTATCTGGTATTAACCATTTATAACTTTCATTATTCTTCTGGGCATTAATCCAGTGCAAAATTTTTCAAGTTATTATCTCTCTCTCTCTATTTTAATTGCTTTCCTGTTTTCCTTTCCCCCTGAATGTAGTGATATTCAAGTTATTCATTAAAATAAAATATTAATAATTTCAGTTTTAATAAAAAAATATTTTAATGAATCTTTTATGTCTATCTTATTTGTCCTGTCAAGTATTGTCACTTAGCACAGCCCTGGCCGAACTTGGTATGCCAAAATGAGCTCTGGTGAGATAGCTTAAAGGAGAAAGTTGTTGCTGGCATTGAGATTTATCAGCATAACCAGTATTTGAGTTTCTTTTTTTGTTTTCTTGCTGCTAACAGATTGCTTTGATCAGTGACCGAACCAAAAAATTCTTTAAGGAGGGCGATGTTTCATTAAAGATTCTGATCAAGTCAATTACTTAATATGATCTACAATTGATTTTTTACATTAGTCTTATGATTAAATAAAACAATATTATTTACATGAAAATCTAAAAGTTAGTATAATAAACCTCAACTATTAGTGATATATTGAGCAAAATTCGAAAGTGTAGTGGCATGTGGCCATATATTATATTCTCTCTGTCCCATTTTAAGTGTCACAAAATTGTATTTTGGATGTCCCGAAATAAGTGTCACAATTCAACTTTTTACAAAAAACATATATTAATGATAGAAGTTAATATTCCCAAGAATATTTACTTCATATAACCAACCACATTCTTTTTTGTAATTTCAATACAAGGATAAATTTGTAAAAGTTGCTCTATTAAATGTGATTTCTTAAAATGTGTAATAAACAAAAAATTGACACTTAAAATGGGACGGAGGGAGTAGCTAATAAGGTCTCATGAATTTGGCTTAATATTTCTTTCTTACAATGTGAATTTGATGAATTTAGTTGTTATTGAATTGTGATATTTTATTAATGAGTAATTTCATGTAAGTAATGCCACTACTTTTCTAATATATATATTTCTTAAAATGATTAATGCATATTTGTATTTACTAAAATAATATTGTATTGATATGTTATAACTAGTTCATTTTTTAAAAAGAAAAATATCCGATTTCTGTACTGATCCGGATTTGTTTGTATCAAACAGAATTTCTGAAATGTTTTGTAACGAAAATTGGAACAATACGGGGCAGAGATTTTATTTTAACAAAACAAAACGAATCTTTCAAAATTAAAATCCCCGAAATTTGGGACGGGACAAAGATTTTCATATCCCCGATTCGAACTGTACGAGCCCTAATTTTTACACCTCACTTCTTCAACCTCTTCTACAAATACTGTTGACTGAACCCTCAATCCCCAGGTTCTTTTGCTCTTATATCACCGTCTCATTCCCACAATACAAAAGGCCTCTCTCTCTCTCTCTCAACAGGCTCGAGTCACCTTTCTCTCTGCCTCTTCGTAATTCGTGAAGTTTTTTTTTCTTGAGAAACACAATTGGTCTCGTTTCTCCCACGGAAATTGCACACATTTTTTGATAATACTACATAGTTATGATCACTCCACAAAGAAGAAGGAAACTCCGTTTCTTCCTTTTACTTCATTGTCTTCAATGCCATTGAGAAATAGATAGTGAATTCAGTTAGAGATAAACACAATAAAAGAAATTCTGCATAAGACCCGGCCAGGCATTATATACTGAGTAATGGGTGTTGAAGATAGTTGGAAAATGATGCCACCAGAAGCAACACTGGCACCGTTGAACTTGGAAAGAGAGGAGCATTGGAGGCACTTTGATAATTCAGTGGATGCTGTCTCATTTGGGTTTGTAGCTACTGCTATTTTAATATCAATGTTCTTAGTTATGGCCATCTTCGAGAGGTTTTTGAGGCCAAGGTCCTCATTATCTTCCACGGAAGCGGATCATGAGGCTCATGTAATCCTCCATGGCAAGTTTGATTACCCTTCTCCAAAGGTACTCTCTCTCCCCACCATATTTCTCTTTTGACTTTCACCATTCATGTCCTACATTACTCTTCAGTTTTTTTACCATCAGTTTTGGAGCAAATCATGCATTTTACAACGATATATACCTTGCTTACTACGTACTTGTATTAAATTTCTAAAAGAATTTTTTATCGTTGTAGGAAGTGTACTGGAGTATATAATTTGTTTTTGTATTTTAATTTGACAATACATTCGCAATTTAGGTGTAATGATCTACTACAAATGAAGAGACCCAAGTTTAAAAAAAGGTTGAGAAGAATTATTGTGGTTGAAATATAAGTTAGGAGTGTTGTGGTGATTGTGCCAGAGTGAGAGTGTGAGCATGTGTTGGATTCTTTTAGAGAGGTGCTGCTATAATGAGTACACCTGCCAGCGTGACTATGACCTTTCCTTTTGCTTTCTTTTTATTTTTGTGGTTGAAATACACTTTTTCTATTTTTTTTCTCTTTAACTAATCATACTTTCTTTAGTTTTTGCATTTTGACCACTCTCCAAAATAATATTTGTGGTGTAGCATTTTTACGAATGGAAAAAAATAAAAGCTTTATTTTTTGTTTTTCTTAATTTTCTTTTTTTGCTGGAGGTAATTAACATAAAAGGTTATCGTTATAAGTGGTTTTTGAGAATTTGGTGAAATGATATAAAATGACAGAGGAAATTATAAAAAATTGTATTGGGAATGTAGAATGAGAGAGATAGGGTTTTTTTTTGAAAATTCAATTAACATAGCAAAACACTGTTCATGTTTGTTTGTCCTGACTTACCCTTCTTCTTTTTGTCTTTTTTTGGATTGCACTGCATATGTCAGTGTGAGATTTTCGTGCGCAATCATAAAGAAGAAAAAAGATATGCAGAAATTTCCAAAATTAACTAATACCATTAGGCTTATTTGATAGTATTATAATCTTAATTAGGGATTAGCTTGATCATTTTGGCAATTAAGCTTAATCTAGTGGGTTTGGTAGCATAATTTGTTGACAAATCTTATAATATATTTTGATATTATATAAGTGTGGATGATTATGATGATATATGGAGTTTGTATAGTGCGCTAGATTAAAAAGATGTATAATCCATATATAGCCTGTTTGATTATAGAATAAATATATCTTTCTTTGTGATTATAATCATTCTCATCTCGATGCATCTTTGTATTAGTAGTATATATCTCTAGTTTGATAACCTTAATATAATTTATCAAACATGGGTCAAGTAGCCTCAATAATAGGCAAATATGACTTTGATGTGTGCAAATTACGCAATAGGGATGGCTTTCTCCTTTCCCATAAATTAGTAATAGTAAAATATGAACACAAACCCTATCGTCAAAGAGTGTAAATCTGAAGTTATGGAAGTAATTCTAAAACAGAATGATGAGGGAGAAACCATAATTAATGGAAAGTGTTAGGAAGTCCGAGGACAATGGCGTTAGTGTAGTTGGTATTAATGCTTTTTTAAGGAACCAATCCCTATCTCTACTCCATTATTTTCTGTCTTAACCATTACTAAAGCTTTCTGTTTTGTCTCTTCTACTATTTCCAAATTCTTTTGAATTCTCCATCATCCAGAGAACAAATATTTAGAGTGGTGCTTTGGTTGTCTAACCTACGTGTCCATATATACCTTATTGTGAGTGTGGAAGGAATATTAAAAATTACGAGTAATTAGCTCAGTTTGAACCAAAGAATAGAATTCCAGTCGTATACGAAGTTAAATAATACGATTAAGCAGCTGTGAAAACTTTAATATGTTAAATGATTTCCATATGGTATTGCATAAATTTTGATATGCGCTTTTTGGGACAGATTCCAGTTTATGGTGAAGGAGTGACAGTATTGATGCCAGGCGATGAAATACCATCCTTTATTGCTCATCCAGCTCCTGTGCCGTGCCACCCTGAGGGCATTGTACGGCCGCTCCATCAACATAATCCTTGTTTCGGTCCTACTCATACCTCATTTTCCAACTTTGTTTAGACCTGCCTTAGAATAACATCACTATCAATTCATCTATCAACAAGATGAAACGTTAATGATGAATTTGTACATAGCATTGCTCAAAGGAAAGTGTCCTTAGCTTCTCATAGGCATCTGTTGTGCAATTTATATTTTTTATTGTTGTTACCTTAACAACAATGAAGATCGATCCTTGTTTTATGAGTAAACTCTGCAAAAATAAAAAAATTCGGATAGTCGAGGACTATTTTCCCGATTTGCTCTGATACTTGAGTTAGTATTAACATATCGATGAATTTTACAAAGTAACGGCATGGTATGTTATATTTACCTTAAATGAGGAATAAAAAATTTATTTATAGATGATTGATGATAACATTGAACTTAATATTTGTTATCTTTGGCCTTTGTTTGACTTTAAGTTAAAATTTAATGTTTGAACATAAAAAAAAAGTCTAAACTTTATCTTTTCTTTAACAAGTTGGACTTGATGAGCCCTTTGTTGGTTTTATTTACTATGAGCTTTTTACTATATTTCTTGTAAGTAATGAGTTATAACAATAATTCTTCACTATTATAAAAAAAAAAGCAATAATTCTTCACTCTTATAGTTGAGTTTTCCAAATACTGGTGTAATTAATGATATGTTGGTAAAAAAAAATATTAAAAAGCCTCTTATGAAGGCTACTGTTTTGGATTTGAAGTTGTGTGGAGGGATCTGTAATTTTTGTGGAGCATGAGGGACATAATGTGCTATTTTTAGGACAGAAAAAAGTGGGGCATAATTTTATATATTGTTGGACCGATTTTTATTATTTGTTGAATTAAATTCGAGTTTTTATAGAAGAGATGCTAAAGAGGCTGAATTGAAATGGTTATATGAAGCAGAATTATAATTCTATTATTCAACCTGCATTTTATCTTTATTTGAACTCTGAAATCCATCTAAGTATATCACAATTTTTAATTCTTGCATAGACCAACTTTGGCCGAAATTACTCTTCTTATTATTATTCGGTCAAATTTCTCTTCTCATTATTGCTTAGCCAAATTTACCTCTCTTTGTCTTACTTTTAGAAGAAAAAAGTTCTATTATGGAAGATTGTTTAAGGTAAATATTCATTATTTCTTCTTCTTCTCTTCATCTTATACTTTAATAGGCCGAATTTTTCATTCTTGTTTTTATGTTGGTGGCCAAATTTATCTTTCCTTTTTATGAACAATTGAAGTTCTTGTTGAAAGATGTCAAGACTCAACGTGTTTTTTATTGATCACAATCACAGAATATATAATGTCTAGTGTTACAAGTATTCAGGAATTCTAAAGTGTTATAATAACTGAAGAAGATAGAGTTATAACTCTTGGAGAAGTCTAGTAGACGTAGTATCCTTAACACTCCCCTTCAAGCTAATGGGAGCGAAGCGTAACATTAGCTTGCTTTTGTGGCCTTGAAACTTAGCTTTCGAAAGTGGTTTGGTTAAAAGGTCGGCAATTTGATCATCTGTGGAAATGTAATGAACTTGTAAGTGCTTTTTCAGGACAAGATCTTGGACAAAATGAAATTCAATTTCAAAAATATGAGATTGTGTATGAAAAATTGGACTCCCAAATAGATGAGTTGCACCTAAGTTATCACACCACAGTTTTGGAACTATCGTGATTGGACTCCCAATTTCTGTGGGAAGAGAAACCAGACATAACAATTCACTTGTCGCAATGGCTAAAGAACGATATTCAGCCTCAGTGGATGATCTTGAAACAGCCTGTTGTTTCTTTGAGATCCAGGAAATTGAATTCAGACCAAGGTAGATGGCATAATCGGTTGTGGACTTACGATCGATCGTGTCGCCTGCATGATCTGCGTCACAGTAAACAGAAATGGAAGAATCTTGGGAGAGTCGTAGGTAGATCCCTATGTTTGTAGTGCCCACAACATATCTCAATATCCATTTTACTGCAATCCAGTGTTCAAGAGTTGGTTGATGCATATGCTGTGAGACGCGATATACGGCAAAGGAGATGTCCGGTGAGTGATACACAAATATTGCAAACTACCCACTGTCTGTCTGTAGATGGAAGGATCAAAGGCCAATTGTAACCTGGCTTTGTCGGCGTCATTTCTGAGTTTCACACTTGTGCAATCAAAAGGCGTGCCTATGGCCTTATAGCTGATCATGTTAGTATCCGTAAGAATGTCTGTAGCATACTTCTGCTGGGAGCAAAATGCCATGAGCATCCCAATGAGCTTGATTGCCTAAGAAATAGTTGGCCTTTCCCAAAACTTTCAAAGTAAGCCGTTGTTGCAATTTAGAGATAGTGTCACGAACAATAGTGGACAGGAACTAGTGAACAATATATCATCAACGTAAATCAGGAAGTAAGCGCAAATATCATTGGCATTGTAGTAAAATAAAGATTGATCCGTATGAGACCCTGAAAACCCAAAAGAGAGCAACGTGTCACGTAGACGACTAAACTAGGAGTGCAGAGCTTATTTAAGGCCATAAAGAGACTTTTTTAAAAGACAAACATAGTCAGGCTTGTAAGGATCCACAAATCCCGTTGGTTGAGACATATAAACCTGTTCATCAAGAGATCCATTGAGAAAGGCATTAGAGAAATCAAGTTGTGTGACATTCCATTTCTGCGAGATAGTAAGAGATAAAATTAAATGGAGCATAGTCGGTTTAATTATCGGACTGTAGGTTTCCTTGTAATCCAATCCCATCTTTGGTTGAATCCCTTAGCCACAAGTCTAGCTTTGTATTGTAAGATGAAGCCATCAGGATTTTGTTTGACGCAAAATACCCATTTAGATCCAATGATGTTAGTGGCCTGACTTCATCGAATAAGTTCCTATGTGTTATTGCGAACTAATGCTTCATATTCATCCAAAATTGCTTTTCTCCAATGTATGTGTTTGTTGGCTTGCGGGAAAGATGTAGGTGTATCATCTGTTATAGGAACGACATCTTAAAAATGATGTGGTTTGAGAGAACCAGTTTGACTTCGAGTAACCATCGGATGAGTTTTGGTGAAAATTGTTGACTGATTTGGAGCAGGTGGCTGTGTGAGATCTGTTGGACCAATGGTGGTTAACAATGCAAATCTGCTCTAATTTTTTATATGATTAAAATTTTATGAATTTAATAAACATAGTATGTAGTTTGGAAATTGGAAATTGAGTACTTGAAGGATGGTGACAAATGCTAAGGAAGAAAAAACTTGAGTGTAGTGAAAAGCAGTCAAGTAAGAAGAGTTTGTGTGGAATCAGTCGACCTGTGTTAAAACCAATCGACTGGTGTACTGGAAACTCAGCAAGGGAAATAGCAACGGCTAGTTTGGGGACCACAGCCCCAAACCAGTCGACTGGTAAGAAAACTAGTCAACTGGTAAGAAAACTAGTCAACTGGTTTTGACCTCTGGTGCCAAAATAGAGCAGTAAATATTCAAAGTGACGTGGGAAATCAAAGTACAACTTTTGGCAAAATTCAAATTTGAATTCAGGTGTAGGTAAGTCGACTTATGTGTTTTTTAGTCGAGTAATCTGTTCTGCAGGGCAGACCAGTCGATTGGAGTTGAGGCCAGTCGATTGGAGATCGAGTCTTATAAAGTCTGGAAGCTATTAGAATGCAGACCACTCGACTGGAGATTAAACCAGTCAACTGGATTGTATAAAATACTCGAGTGCAGTATGTACCAGTTCACTGGTGAAGCTGACAGTAGACAAAAGTTGACTTTGAAAAGTGACTTGAATTAGTCCATATCAAGGACCAATGGGCAAAAACACGAGAGCACATATAAATAGAAGTTGCAACAGAAGAGAGAGGTGAACACAAACATTAAAAAAGATTCAACTTTGCCTCACAAGCTCTTTGCTCTTAGTCTTACTTGTGTTCTTGTGCTTCATTTAGAAAAGTCTTCTAGATTGAACTAGTTTAGTGTTTTTAGTTTGATTTCAGTCGTAATTGTAACGCCCCGAAAAATGTCCATTTAATGTTAGAACAATGTTTAATATAAGTTGTAAGTATGTATGTATAAGTATATATATGTCGGGGGATCGTAGGAAGTCGAAAATGAAAAGTAGAGCTGGAAAAACTGCCTAACGTACGTTATTGTTTCAATAACATATGTTATTCATACTAAAGGATGAATAACATATGTTTATGGGGAGAATAACATACGTTATTCTTCCCTGCCTGCCCAGAACTTCATTTTTTGTAATGTATGTTAATTTTAAAATAAACATACATTATCAAGGGTCTGAACGTGTCATTAAAAGGGCAGAACACACCTCATTTTGGGATAAAACACTCCCAAACTCCCCCAAAACATTCTCTCAACTCTTAAACACCAATCCAAGCTTTCCAAACACCAAAACAACCTACAAACTCGTGGATTTCAGTAACAAAAACAACGAATCGATCCTTCAATCGATTTTCCTTTCAAGTTAGGGTTTGGAGCACTTTTGGGAGAAAGAAGGCAACAAATGGAACCCAAATAGGAGGTTAGTGCCGAATCGAGGGAACGCGAGGTAAGTGTTCTTTGACGCTTACTATTATACGCTAGCCTTTGTATGGTTAAACTTGTGTGTTAAATGTTTCCCTTTGATGGAATGGTAAAGAAATTAAGTTAAACAAAAGTCTTGGGTTGTTTATGATTTATGTGGTTTCTTTGGGATTATTATGGATTGTTTGGAAAGATGTATATGAGTTTTGTTTTGCATGCTTTAAATTCAATGTTGATGAATTGAATGAGAAATGTGTGGTTGCTTCTTGTGAGTAACTTATGTGGTGTGCTAAGTGATGGTTGTGATGACTTGAATAAGAGTGAATGAGTCAATTAAGGGCTAAACAACCAAATCACAAACTCAATTCCATTCAATTAAAAAGGAACACATAATTGAATATTTATTATTTCTCAACACTCATAATAATTCATTTAACAAGCTTATGTTTCTAAACAATTTACTCCATCCAATTCACCTTCATATATCACTCAATTTAACATAATTCATCACATAACAATCAATACATTAAGCCATATACATTTATTCACATTTGCCTTATTTCACATACTATCATTTATAAGTATGTTAATTTTCACAGAATCACAATTCATCCAAAACAACATCTATAATACTTTAATCAATACACAACATACAAATCAAGATTAAAATGAGGATGCATACCATCTATATATTATAGATCATCACTCAACACATAATTTAATAATTAAACAATATTTCACATTTTAACACAATACTCATCCAATTAAATTATCACATTCCACAAACAATTTATAAACAATTATTGAAAGTTGCGCTCACGTTCTTTACCTTAGAAAAATACGCCTAAGCTTCCGGCCTCAAATTACCCTCTCCGGGATTTTTATTTCTTAAAGAACAAACTTACAATTTTCACATTAAATTCATATATTTAAATTATGAATTTCAACAACTAAACTATGTTCTTAATTTTTCTTCCAAAAATCCTATCTTTTACCAACCCTCTCCTTCATCCCTTCAACCTTACATGTTCCACTTAAATGAACATCAAAAGTACTTTCCATATACCTCAAAAATACTTACCAAAGTGGTAAAACACCGTAGTAACTCCGGTCACGTAAAATCCAACTCTTCCCTACTAACACGTCCTTGTTCCTTAGCAATTTTCAGTACCTAAATCACAGTTTTAACGTCAAACTCACAGGAAAATAGATAGTA
>CANYCX011711934.1:0-13737 GCA_948193385.1 Breynia disticha f. nivosa | reverse complement strand
AGTATGTGGTTATAAAATACTATGGACCATAGATTTACGCCCTTACTTGACCTTAATAACGCCCTTACTTGGCCTGGCACGCTCGACAACTAATAAGTGAACTAAGACTTCAACTGTTCCGCGGTAAAGTATGGTTTATATACTAACCGCTATTTACGCTCCCAAGAGCCATAACCACTCCCTCATTTACATTGCTCCCAATGAGCTACTTTTAAACCAAATACTCTCTATGAGCCCAATATGCATGAATGATATATGCATAATCATATAATACAATCATACATGCTCATGCCATGCTACATCATCAATTGTGGAATTCAACCACAATAAGCTAATATAATCTTAGCATAGCCACACATAACTTTACAAGGCAACCATATATGTTCATGCCATACTTTACATCCAATGATGTTTTCAACAACAACATTATCAAACAATTCTCATGAATTCATCAAGTCATCAAGTATAACAAATGAACATAGTATGTCAATAAGCAAACCTCAATCAAAACACATACGAAATCCTCATATTCCATATCTCATAAACTTATAACCAATACACAAACACTCATTAAAATATGTCACATTTAAACCAAACATTTCACAATTAAAACATTCAACAAGGATAGTTGTAATCATGTGACTTACCTTTTCATGATTCGCCTAATGTCTCGGTCGTGAACTTCCCTCACCGGGATTCTGATTTCCTATCAACATGATCATAATTCCACATTAATTATATGTTCATGAAACCTAACAATGATAATAATGAGTGACTATTTATGTACTCGATTAGTGTATTCTTTTCTCTTTCTCTCTCCTTACCCATAATATTCCTTTTAACACCATAAATGTTTATTCCTAACCAGTCAACCAACTCATTTAAGTACTCACCTAACTATTATACCTTCCATTAATTCTCTTATTGTTGTATTATTTGTTCGTATAAATATAGTTAGGTCGGTTACAGTATATTTACACTTCTCGATGCTCCAAACATCTTTAACCTATATTCTCTCTCAGAAAACCCTACCTTGGTTTCTTAATCTTTCTTCCATCTTCCTCATAATACCTTACCCAAAGAAATTGACTCTTAAAACAATAATAATAAACCACAAAGATGATTACCTAAATAACGAAAAACACGCAGAACGTCCGATTACAAAACCCTAATTTTCGGTCACCTAAACCACAAAATAACACGAAAGAAGGTTACCACTAGGTCATCTATCCAATAATCTTTCCAACGAGCTATCATACGCTCAAATCAGAGCTTAAACATAGACAATATGTAGTCTAAAAACTAGGGTAGGAACAATTACGAGATTCACAAGAAGAAAACTTACTGAAACGAAGTTATCATTGGATTCTGGAGCTTCTGAGCTCTAGAGTTTTCGAAGAGAGATGGTGGTAAGGGTTATGGAGAAGATGAAGAGGGAAGAGTTATATATGTGTGGTGGAGAGAAAAGAAGAACACTTATGTCTTTAAATACTTATCGGGTTGGACGACTTTGCCTTTTTAACTATAATCTCGAAATCCACCTTCCCGCTCGGTCACTAAGCTCGACTCTTATTTCCCTACATAAACTCTTGTAATTAACTTCCCACTCTCCTTCCTCACATTTTTATTTTTACCTTTTGTGAAAAAAAAATTTATTCATATTTTCTTAAATATTCTATTTAAAATTAATAAAAATTTGTATAATTGAGGGCGTTACAGCTTTACGCCCCTCAAAAAAAATTTTGTCCTCAAAATTAAATCATACCTGAGTCTGAAAATAATTGAGGATAACGTCTGCGCATTTCCTCTTCCACTTCCCAGGTCGCCTCCTTCGGAGAATGGAAACTCCATTTGACTTTCACCATCAGAATCTCTTTATTTCTCAGCTTGCGAACCATCCGATCAGGAATTTCCATAGGCTCTTTCGTATACATAAAATCTTCTGATATCTCCATTTTAGGTGTACTAATCACATGGCTCGAATCTGACCGATATCGTGTCAACATACTTACATGAAAAACATCATGTAATCTTGACAGTTCGTCGGGTAGTCGGAGCTGATAAGCGAAAGGTCCTACCCTTTTCAAAATTTCATAAGGGACTATAAACCTCGGACTTAATTTCTCGCTTTTCCCAAATCTCAGAACTCCTCTCCAGGGCGACATTTTTAAGAAAACTTTGTCACCTACCTCATAGGTGATCTCCCTTCTATGTTGATCAGGATAACTCTTCTGTCGATCTTGGGCAGCCTTCATGCATTTCTTAATTACTTGCACTTTTTCTACGGCCTGTTGCACCAATTCTGGTCCTTCAATCTGTCTTAGACCTTCAATTTCCCAAAATACTGAGCTTCGCCACTTTCTACCATACAGAGACTTATATGGTGTCATTCCAATGCTAGAATGATAACTGTTATTATAAGCGAACTCTATAAGTGGCAAATGTTCATCCCAGTTACCTTTGAACTGCAAATTACAAGCTCTCATCATATCCTCTAGAGTCTGTATCGTCCGCTCAGACTGACCATCAATATGGGAATGAAAAGTTGTGCTAAAATTCAACTTGGTACCCATTGCTTCTTGCAAACTACCCCAAAATCGTGAAGTAAACCGAGGATCTCAGTCAAAAACAATTGAAATTGGCACTCCATACAATCTGACCACCACTGCCACATACTTCTCTGCTAACTTATCTAGAGAATCATCTTGTCTGACTGCCAAAAAATGTGCAGACTTCGTCAATCTATCAACTTTAACCCACACTGCATCATTTTTCCTAAATGTTCTGGGCAAACCCATGACAAAATCCATCGTTATTCGCTCCCATTTCCACTCTGGAATAGCCAGAGAATGAAGCTTTCCAGCTGGAGCTTGATGTTCGGCTTTTATTTGTTGACAGGTTAGACATTTTGCTACAAACTCTGTAATTTCTCTCTTCATATTAGGCCACCAATACAGTGGTTTCAAGTCTCTGTACATCTTAGTACTTTCCAGGTGTACTGAATATCGCGATGCATGTGCTTCCTGTAGAATTTCTTCTTTTACATCCGAAATGTTCGGTACACATAATCTATCCCCATAATAGAGAATGCCCTGATCATCAAGTACACAGGGTGTTTCTCTACCTCGTTCTACTTTTTCCCGACCAACAACCAACTTACTATCCTCCATTTGCCGCTCCATAATCTGATCTTGAATAATCGGTCCCACCGATATATTTGCTAGAAAACCTTCTTCAATCACTTGCAACTCCAACCTGAATTCTCTCATTGCGAATAAGGATTCCACATTATATGTTATAACATCCTCCTTTACTTGGGATTTCCTAGTAAGTGCATCGGCTATAATATTAGCCTTCCCAAGGTGATATTGAATCAAGCAGTCGTAATCCTTTAACAGCTCAATCCACCTCCTTTTGCTAAGATTTAATTTTTTCTGGGTGGCGATATACTTCAAACTTTTATGATCAGTGAAGATCTTGAAGGTTCCTCCGTGAAGATAGTGCCTCCAAGTCTTCAGAGCATGAATGATCGCTGCAAGCTCTAAGTCATGCGTAGGATAATTCAGCTCGTGGGGCCTTAACTCTCTCGAAGTATAGGCAATAACATTTCCATTTTGCATCAACACACCACCTAATCCCATTCCAGAAGCGTCAGTATATACAACATATTCTCCTTCCTCTAACTGTAGAGTTAATACTGAAGTCTTCGTCAATCTCTTCTTGATTTCCTCAAAACTACTCTGGCATTTGTCACTCCACTCATCTTTTGCATTTTGTCCTTAGCAAGCTAGTCAGGGTTCTCACCAAGATGGAAAAATCCTGGATAAATCGCCTATAATAGCCTGCTAACTTGAGGAAACTACGAATTTCTGTCACATTTTTTGGCACTTTCCACTCCTCCACTGCCTTAACTTTGGATGGATCTGGCTGAACACCCTGTCCTGAGATCACGTGACCTAAGAATACGATCTCCTCCAACCATAATTCACACTTAGAGAATTTTGCATACATATGTTTCTCTCTCAATAATTGCAATGCCATCCTCAAATGCTCCTCATGTTCCTCTCGACTCCTCGAATAAATGAGGATGTCGTCAATGAAAATCACGACAAAAGTATCCAGATGAGGTTGAAAAATTTTATTCCTGAGGGCCATGAACGTTGCTGGCGTGTTAGTCAATCCAAATGGCATCACTGTGAATTCAAAATGGCCATACCTAGTCTGGAATGTTGTCTTCAGTATAGACTTATCCTCCACTCTTAACTGCCAATACCCTAACCTTAAGTCGATCTTTGAAAACACAACTGCCCCCTTCAACTGATCTAGAAGATCATCAATCCTAGGCAACGGATATTTATTCTTTATCGTTACCTGATTCAGCTGGCGGTAATCAATACATAACTGCATACTCCCATCCTTCTTTTTCACGAACAGCACGGGCGCTCCCCACAGATAAATGCTCGGTCTAATGAACCCTTTATCGAGCAATTCTTCTAGTTGCTTTTTCAACTCCTTCAATTCGGCTGGGGCCATCTGATAAGGTGCTATTGATATCGGAGCTATTCCCGGCACAATTTCTATCTCAAAATCCACTTCCCGACTAGGAGGTAATCCAGGTAGATCCTTCAGAAACACATCTGGGTATTCACACACTACGGGTACTTCAGACACTCTGACACTAGGTTGCATAGTATCTGTCACACTAGCCAGATATGCATCGCACCCTTCTTTCATCAAGCTCACGGCTTGAATGGCAGACATCAAACAAGAAGACACCACTCTTCTATCTTCAATAAATAATACCTCCTTCCGCCCATCAAATTCAATCAACAATTCCTTAGAAAAACAATCTAAGACAGCTCTATGCTTCGTGAGCCAGTCCATTCCAAAATTTAGTCTGAAATTCTCTAACTGAACCACTACCTAATCCGCGTGAAATTCGCGATTGCCTATCACTATTGGACATGATTTCACTGCCTTTTTCACTCAAACTATTTCTCCGAACGGCATTGATACCTCTATCACATAGTCTAAGGACTCTACCCCCACATTAAATTTTAAAGCTGATCGTAATCAATAAATGAGCATGAGGCACCAGAATCTATAAGCATGCATATGGGAAGACCCAAAATGTAAACCGTACCAGAGATAACATTAGGGTCCTCAACCGCTTCAGCTCGAGATATGACATACACTCTAGCCTACGGTGTTGTGGTGGCTGGTGGCTATTGAGGACGAGAACCTCTGGCTTGCGATCTCGCTCGCTCCGAATAGGATCCCCTGCATCTACTTCCAGCGATGCTCCTTTGATTGTCCCCCACACTGCTCAAAGAACGCTGAGCCCTTGCTTCATCATTCTGTTTTAGGAAGCAATTCTTCGTTGCATGCCCTCTTTTCTGACAATAGTAACAAACTATGTCCTCCCTTTTCGACCATCTGAGAACTCTTCTCACTTCATCTTGAGAATGGTCTCCCTGTAGAACCCGCTCCTCTGTTGCCAAACCTCTTAAATTTGGTCACTCCGGACCCTTGAGCACTTGCACTCTTAGCCCCACCAGAGCTTCCTTCCCGCTTGGTTTTCTTGGCCTCTAGAGGTTTTGATATGCCAGGAGCTTTCTCAGCTCGTAAAGCAGCTGTCAACAGAGCTGAATAGGTAGGGGGTTGAACAGCCAACAAGAGACTAATCTCTTTCTTCAGACCCATTTCAAATCGGTCGCTCTTGGCTTCATCAGTGGCCACTTCCTCATGTGCATACCGAGAAAGACAAGTGAACTTCACCTCGTACTCAGCTACAGAAAGTTCTCCTTGTTCTAACTTTAGAAACTCAACCATTTTCTCCCTCCTGTGCACCGGTGGAGTATACTTCTCAGTAAAGGCTTTCTGAAATTCCTCCACGTCATAATGAGAGGATCAACCAAACTTTTGAAACCATTTCCCACCAATTGATCGCTTCACCCTCCAGCAAGGATGTAACGTACAGAACCTTCTACATAAAGGTGCACTGCATCCTCCTCAAAACTCTTTCTGTGTCCCTCATCCAATCCTCAGCAATTGAGGGATCCGTTGTACCAGCAAAAGCTTTGCCTCCCAACTTTTGGATTTGCTCATAATTTATATCGATAGCTACCCTCTGAGCTCGAGGTAACTATTCCCTCACGGTAGCTCATATAAGATCTAAGAGTTATTATACAACCGGAGCCTAAGCTTGGGCTTGTGCTTGAGGATTATATGGTGCTTGCTCACTTGCTATAGGGGCATTCACATTCCCCTGTACTGACTCGAGAGAACCGGCGGCTTGCTATGTAATTTAATAAAAAGAAATAAGGTCTCCCATTTCAACTCTATGGAATTACAACGTACATGACCAATTGCAGACATGCATGCTTGCTATGTAAAACTAGTTTAGAAAACCAAACTAAAACCTATGATGTCAGGAACCGAGGTTTTAACAACCTAGGCTCTGATACCACTAAATGTGACCCCTAAATTCGACTATCACTTACGTATATCCTCCCCTCTGTCAAGTGACACTCGAACTTGGAAATTAATGTTTTAATACTTATAAACCAAATTTAATACTTATAAACCCAAAGGAAAGTAAAAGAAATGTAAGATAAACATATACATTTCGATACCACATAAACATAACAATCAGGGATCATTTCACTCAATCTTAAGATCATGGAACTTTGTTGGCCAAGAGCACAAGTTTAGGAAACAACATATTCATTTATGAATTCTTGAACATATATGAACCAAATTTAATACTTATAAACCCAAAGGAATTATTTAGGAACATATATGACCAAATGGAACACAAATGAACAAGTATAACACATAAAATTTCAAGTGTTAGGCCAACAGCTAAGCAGTCACATTCGTGGTTGAATCAACCACATTCGTGGCTCTTAAATTTTTAGCTCCTGGGAAGTCAAAAAAGTCACCACGTTCGTGGTTCTTATGGACTACTACGTTCGTGGTTCTTTTGGACCACGTTCGTGGCTCCTTCAAACCCTAGCCAAAACCCTTAAAACCCTAACTTTTTGAGTCCAGAAATGCAGTCACGTTCGTGGTTGATAACAACCATGTTCATGGTTGATAACAGCCACGTTCGTGGCTAATTTCTTTTCTTCAAATTGGAGTCGAGCAGACTAACCACGTTCGTGGTTGATTCAGCGACGTTCGTGGCTAGTTTTTTGCTTCCCAGACTTAGCCATTTTTCTTCCTTACTTAGCCAAATTTACATTCATACGTAGGCAATCTTTCAACCACAATAATTTTCACACATTAAGCAACCAATTCATAGTTCAAAACACATTCCAAAACCAATTCTACATACTTAGATATCACCATCATAATCATATTGTCCACATAGCACAATCAATTCATAATGTATATAACTATACATCAACTCATATATGGTTTCCCTCATACAATGAAGTATGGTTTATAATCATTCACAATTCAATAATCATTCCATATGAGTCATAATAATTCAAAATCATACACATAATTTTAGGAAATTAAATTAGGGATACAATCATTCATCATTCTATACTAACAACCTAAGAGACAAACATCAAGCTTCATGTCAACACATTAAGGATATCACCATCCAAATTGGCATGAATGAGTGAATGCTAATGCATCTCCCTACATGATTGTTCATGTTATCAACTTTTTCTATTTTGCCCTTACTTGACCTTAATATGACATTTGCAAATGGGCCTTAATGTGACGTTTGCTAAGTGTTGGTGGTAGAAAACCAGCCAAGAACATGACTGTCACCGTCACGATCATGACTGGTCTACTGGACACCAATTGTGGTGAAAGAAACCAGCAAAAAACGTGACTAACACCAGTCACGATCGTGACTGGTCTTCTGGTAAAATGTGGCAATGGTTTTGGTTAGGTTTGTTAGGATTTGGTTAGGGTTTTGACCAGCCACGATCGTGACCATTCCAGTCACGAACGTGACTGGTTTTCTAACCAAGAAAAGAAGTTCTAGTAATGCAGTCACAAACGTGACTGACATCTGTCACGATCGTGACTGATGGGTTATGGAAACTCCCTTTGAAATTCTGAAAAGGAATCACGAACGTGACTCCTGAAGCCACGATCGTGATCCCCCTTCTGGAACCTTGTTGACATTCCTTTTTCCTTCAATTCATGAGTCACAAACGTGACTATAGAAATCCTAAACATGATTATGAGTTAATTGCTTGTTTCGAAGCTATGAATGAGACTTAACTTGTGACACAATAATCCCGATTATGAACTATGTTTTAGGCTCAGAATTTCATGCTTGAATATGTTCAATTATGTATATTAGTATGTACATTTTATGAAGAATATTTTAAATTATTCTTTTCAAATGTGTGATGTCTGAATTCGAATATCATCGTGATGGAATCAGTATGTTAATAGAAGATGACAGTCGTATTCGGGGGTCACATCAAATCAGATACTGTCATGCAAAGGCCAAAGATGAGGGGAGAGTAGTATCAGGTTAGAGTAGCATGGCTAATAATAGGGGAGTTGCAGAGGCCGAGGTAGAGGTGGGAGGACTGCGAGTACCATCTCGATAGGCGAGGGAGCTTCTCAAACTACAGCTGCACCTCAGGCACGTGTCTCTGGTATAACACGTGATGAGGCGGCAGCCAATCCTGATGTGATTACTGGTACGATAGTTATTTCTGCACTTTTTACTTTGGTGTTGATTGACCCTGGGTCTACTTGTTCTTTTGTGAGTGAGTCAGTTGTAGAGCAGCTTGGTAGTAGCGTGGAGTCTTTGGGTTATGTAGTAGCTGTGTCGATGCCAGCTGGGGTATTGTCATGGTTAGTAAGGTGCTGAGAAATTGCGAGTTGAGGATTGGTGAGTTGAGATATGTAGCTGATCTGATAGTGTTGAGGATGATGGATTTTGGGGTGATTTTGGGAATGGATTGGTTGTTCGAGAATAAAGCAGTGGTTGACTGTTATGCGAAGGTAATAATGGTGGAAGTTGAGAGCGAGAAGAGGGTATTACTTATGGGCTAGAGGAGGGTTATAACTTCCTATTTGGTTTCTGCAGCGATGGCTGCAAGATTAATCAGAGTGGATGTGAGGCCTATCTGGCATTGTGACAGATTTGGAGCAGAAAAAGTTATGAGTTGGGAATGTGGAGAGAGTGAGAGAGTATCCAAAGGTATTCCCATATGATTTATTGGGTTTACCGCCATAGAGAGAGGTTAATTTTGAGATTGACACGATGTCGGGGGCAGCACCAGTCTCGGTAACTCTGTATAGAATGCAGCAATGGAGTTGCAAGAATTGAAGAGGCAGGTAGAAGAGCTTATGGAGAAAGGTTTCATCCAGCCTAGTGTGTCGCCTTGGGGCGCTCCGGTATTATTTGTGAAGAAAAAGGATGGGAGTATGCGACAATGTATAGACTACCGGCAGTTGAATGAATTGACTGAAGAACAAATATCCACTACCGAGGATTGATAACTTGATAAACCAGTTGAGGGGAGCCACTATTTTTTCTAAGATTGATTTGAGAGCAGTTGCAAGTGAAGGAGAGCTTCATTCCTAATACAGTGTTTAGGACTCGGTACTGCCACTTTGAGTTCACCGTGATGCGGTTCGGGTTGACAAATGCACCGACAGTCTTTATGGCCATAATGAATAACATTTTTCATCCATACTTAGATCAGTTTGTAGTGGTATTTATAGACGATGTGTTGTTTTACTCTCCGGACTGGATGGAGCACGAGAGACATCTAAGAGAGGTGTTGGAGGTACTTAAAGAAAAACAGTTGTATGCTAAGTTTGAGAAATGCAAGTTTTGGATAAGAGAGGTTGTATTTTTGGGGCATATCATTTTGGTAGAGGGTGTGATGCCATATCCCAGTAAGATTAAGGCTTTGCAGGAGTAGGAGGCTCCTAGGAATGTAACTGAGGTATGTAGTTTCTTAGGATTAGCAGGTTATTACTGGAGATTCATAGCTAATTTCTCTAAGGTGGCGAGGTCGATGACTAATCTTCTAAAGAAGAACACTCCGTTCATTTGGAATGAGTGTTGTGAGGAGAGCATTTAGGAGTTGAAAAAGAGGTTGGTGGAGGCCTCAGTACTTGTATTACGGACGGATGGTGGGGGATTTATGGTGTACACTGACGCTTCTAAAGTGGGACTAGGAGGAGTTCTAATGAAAAAAGGGAGAGTAATTTTGTATACTTCCCAACAGCTAAGATAGCATGAGGTTAATTACCCGACTCACGACTTAAAGCTAGCGGCTATTATTCACGCCTTGAAGGTGCGGAGGCACTACTTGTACGGTGAATCTTTTCAAATTTTCACCGATCACAAGATCCTCAAATACATTACAACGTAGTTGAACGTAAGACGGAGGAGGTGGATAGAGCCTCTAAAGAATTACGACTGCACCATTGATTACCACCCAGGCAAGGCTAATGTAGTTGATGATGCCTTGAGCTGAAAAGGTAGGGAGGATGAGGATACAGTGACCTACAGAGTGGAATCCCTATTTGCATTGAGGGACTTGAGAGTGTAGCTTGATGTTGTTTAGGGTGAGATGTTAGCAAACATCCAGGTCCGAACCCAGATGAGAGATTTGATAGCAGAAAGGCAAAAAGAAGACGAGCATTTAGTGAAGATAAAGAGGAAAGTGGAAAAAGTGAAGTCAACTACCCCATAATGGTTAGATGAGGAGAGAGTGCTTTATTACGGGGAGCGATTGTGTGCGCCTAATTTAGATGAGGCTAAGGAAGTTCTGATGTATAAAGACATGAGAGAGATGTATTGGTGGGTGAATATAATGAGAGAGATTGCCAAATTTGTGGCTAGATGTCTGCCTTGCTAGAAAATTAAGGCAGAACATCAAGCTCTAGTGGAAAAATTGAGACCTTTTGAGATTCCCGAGTGGAAATAGGAGAAAGTGACTATGGATTTCATTGTTGGGTTGTCGAGGAAATTCAGGAGACAGGTTGAAGAAATCTGCATATTTCTTGGCGATTAGATAAAAGGACACTTTAGACAAGCTGGAAAGCTTGTATGTTGTAGAGATAGTGAGACTGCATGGTGTGCCTGTGTCTATTGTATCAGATAGAGATTCGCATTTTACTTCACGAGTTTGGAGGAGTTTGCAGGATGCTATGGGTACAGACTGCAGTTTAGTACCGCATTTCATCCTCAAATTGATGGTTAGTGTGAGCGGACTATCCAGATCATAGAGGATATGATGAGAGCGTGTGTACTGGAGTTTGGGGCCAACTGGGATGATCATTTGCCGTTGATAGAATTTTCTTACAACAACAGTTACCATTCGAGTATTGGGATGGCGTTGTATGAGCCATTATATGGGAGGAGGTTTTGAAGTCCAACATATTGGGATATTAAGGGCCTACGATAGATAAAGGGACCGGAGTTAGTGCAGCAGACCCTCGAGAAGATGAATGTAGTAAAAAGGTGTATGTAGGGCGCCCAGGATCGCTAGAAGAGTTACTTTGATCGGCACCACAGGGAGGTGACATATGAGGTTGGAGATAGGGTATTTCTGCGAGTGTCGCCTTGGTGAGGCGTAATCCGATTTGGGAAGAAGGGAAAGTTGAGTCTGAGATATGTAGGACCTTACGAGATCATTGAGAAGGTTGGACCGCTTGCTTATCGACTTTAGTTATCAGAGGAGTTGTCTAGACTTCACAATGTATTCCATGTCTCGATGCTAAGGAGGTACCGTTCTGACCCGGCCATGTGCTTAGCCCTTCCGGAGTTAGAGATTGCCGATGACCTTACCTACGAGGAGGAGCTCGTAGTGATATTGGATTGGCAGATCTGACAGTTAATGAATCGAGATATTCCAATGGTAAAGGTGAAGTATAGTTTTACTCGCCTAAGGAGGCTACTTAGAAGGTCGAGAGCGATACGCGATAGCTTTACCCGCACTTGTTTCCTGAGGCTCGATGAGTTGAGGTATGCTCTTAAACTTGTTGGTTAATTGAGTTAATAGTCTTGGGGTAGCATGTTTAGTTAAGTTAAGTATTTTGAGTTGAAATATAACTTGTTCCAAATTTCCAGGACGAAAGTTCGTAAGGGGAGATTTGTAATGCCCCGAAAAATGCCACCAAAGTTCAGAGGAAAAATATACCTTAAAACATGCGAGACTTACAAAAAATTGACTTTCTCAGTGGTTGAAGTTTTATGATTTTAGGGTTAGGAAATTAGGGATTCATGGGGGAAAGGTATTGGGAATCTAAAATTTAGTTTGGAATTGAGTGTAGCAAGTAAAATATGGCTTGGTTTGTGCAGGGGATAGTGTTTGGGACACCAAGCGTAGTTGAGTTGTGGGCCGGCTTTGCGGATTCTCAAAGTAAGTGCATTTTAATGCTTACTGTAATGTGTTTTGCCTATGTGATGTTGATGGAATTGACATGAGTTTGTCTTGTTGTTTTTGTGTTGGATGAAATTGGTGTTAGTAAGAGCACTTTGACACTTATTATTGAGATTTTAACTTGGGTTGTGCTTTATTTGTTCTTACAACATGAAAAAATGATTATGATAGTATGAATGTTGGAAATACCTATATTTGTAAGAGTGAGTAAATGCATTTGATCCTTACTTAGTGTGTTTTGTTAAAGAATGGTTGATTATATATGTGTTGATTGGTTATGTATGAGTTTGGTTGTGTACCTTTGAGAATATGAATTGATTTATGTATGTTTGATTTTGGGTGTGGTGATGAGTTGGATATGAGGTGTAACCTTATGTTAAACATGTGCTTGTGAAAAGATATGGATAAATGTGATGGAGCAGCTTGTATGTTTGGCTTACATAACCATGTGAATGAAAGTAAAGTTAGAAAGGTCCATGTAATGTGTGTTCTTTATGGAAATGGGGATTGTGCCCATGCATTTGAATTATGCTAAGTGTAAAAGAAGATTAATGCTTGACTTACATTGCACCATGGCAATTATGGCATTAGCATGAGCATTTTTTTGTGTTCATGAATGAGGGGCTTATGCCCAATTACGCACAAAGAGAGTGGACTCTCTCTTATATGAAAACAAGGGACTCGTGTCCAAAAGCGCAAAGAGAGTGGACTCTATAATGCCCCAAAATTTTAAAGTAATTAAATAATTAAATAAAATATAGGGAAAATTTTTCACGATTTAAGTTTGGGAAAATTAACCAAGTGGAAAGAGACGAGAAATAATTTAAAATAGAGGTATTGATTTAGAACGGGATGGAGAACGGTTGTCACAAACCGTTCCAAAAATCGTTTGAGCTCACTGACTTGTGCAGTATGGTCGAACGGCCTAACAAACAGGCTGCGCTAGCCGTTCTCCAAACCGTTCGGAACATTCTGGATGTCGAAAAGGGGCACGTGTTTTTATTAAAAAAGGAAAAAGGAGAGTTTCAGACTCCATAGGAAATTCTAAATTTAGTGGAAATAAAATCGGAAGTTGATAAGTCGATCGGAAAGGAGAAATACGTAGGAAAAGGGAACCAATTGTAGTCAAGGGCAAAATCGTCCAAAACCGAACCTTTATATATATATATATACTTGGCCCCTTCTCTCTTTCTCACTCTTCATTCATGTTCCTCTCCTGCAAATCACCTTCCAAAGTTCTAAAACCCTACCCTAACATCTTTCCTAGTGGAATCTCGGTGTTTGGGAGTTCTAGGATCTGTCTGTGCTCGTAATCCGGTAAGATTTCTTGAGTAAAATCTTGTAAATC
>CANYCX011711738.1:0-34013 GCA_948193385.1 Breynia disticha f. nivosa | reverse complement strand
AAACACCATTTTCAAAGCCCTAAACCATGTTTTAACTTCAAAATCATACACTACTAGTCACTACATATCCAACCCTATCCATCAAACCCGAAATCACTCAATTCCGACTTATAATCAATGAGAAAACTTCATTTCAAACCTAACCATATGCAAAAACGAAATTTACAAGTTCCAATTCGTAAAACTTACGAAATTTAAGCTTTCACTTCAATCCTACAGCTTCCAATTACCACGGTTCGATGAAACCTAGCTCGGTTTAAGGTTTTGGAAATTTTGGTTTGAGTTTGGAAGCTACAAACGTTGGTTTGAATGGAATGAGTAAGAACTCATACTTTAACATATATATATCCATTCTTGATTTGACCGTTTTGCCCCCGACTTAAAACGTTACTTCCTTTTAACATTTTCTCTCTCCCGGTCCAACTTTATATTTCCATTTTTAATTCTTAACACCTTCTACACTCTCCCACCGTTTTATAATTAATTATAATTCGCAAAAATTTTATTCGCATAATTACTGAAATAATTTATAATTTTATAAAAATTCTTAAAAATGGAGGGCGTTACATGTTTTATATTAATTTTTTTGTATATGTTTCGAATATTTTTATTTTAAAAAGTTATTACTAAATTTTTAACCGGTCATAACGTGTCCTAATCGAGTTGAGTCGGATTTACCTATTTAACTAAATTTTTAACGAATTATAAATAAGTAAATTCATTTACGACCCAAATCATTTATACCAACCCAAACTTGTATAACTTCATGTCAAGTCATATCTGGTTGACAATCGAGTCAACTTTTGTCAGGTCTAGATAGAGCGCTTGAATTGTGGTCTAGTCTCCTAGGTGGCATGTGAGACATGATGAGTTAAACACAATGAATTGGGACGGATCCTGTAAGTTTTTCTAATGTGGAACGCTGATTTTTTTTATTAATGCTAAAAAAATATGACCTTGTGGATAAATGAGAAAAATATGATAGTGAAAGAAAACTGACGTAAAGTAAACGTCGACACAAAGTTGGTCCCGAATCTTCAACGGTTGTGAATGCTCTTAAAGCAAAAATAACATTCTCTCACTTTGCATCCCGTCTGGTGAGACGTGTGGTTGGACGACATTGCTTTTTACTTTTTGTAGGATAAGTCAAGATCTTCGAATTGTTAGAAAAAAAGAGAATTTAGACCTTTTGTTTTTTAAGGATTTGATCTAAACTATTTATTTACAATGCCGACCCTAGACATAGGTACGTAAGTTTCATGTCTAGGGCCACACAAAATATAGAAGCCTCTGGTACTTAGTTTTAAGGGATAATTATATAGATACAAACTTTTTAATTAAGTTATGTATGTTTATAATCCACTTTCTAAAATGTCACTTTTTTAATTGATCTATCCATGTTTTTAAAAAAAATGCAAGCATAACAGTAACTTCCTAATAAATTCCAATTATGTTAGAAGTGAATTTTAATTTTTGAGCTTGTAGTTGTGTAAAAAAATCTTTAGTTTTAACCTTAGTTTGATTATTCGATGCACACACACTTCTTTTTACACATCTTTAGTCTCTCTCTAGAAACCAACATAAGAATCACTAAAATTTTTGTTTGGCCTCTATTGGTTGATGTTTTTTCTTATAAAAATAACTTTTTTTGATTGTGGTAGGGAAAGTTTGTGAATGAAACATTGAATGAGGATATGACTAGGATGAGTTTTTATTAAGAATATATACATTGGAACTTGGCTACTTCTACTTTAACAAGAATAATTGAAGTCATGTTGTAAGTAGATTATCATTGATTTGTTGTTTTTTATTTTTTCTTTTGTGATTTTTGGTTTGGTTTGGTTTTTAGATTACATTTTTAATCTCTTAGCATTTGTTTAGATTGATGGAATTGAGTGAAAAAAAAAGAAGAGAAAATAATTTTTACTTAATTTAGTTGTTTGGATGGATAGAAAAAATTTAACAAGGAGAAAAACAAAAGAAAATTATAATTCCCATCTTCTTTTTTGAAATATTTTCCATTAATTTGGTGAGGGAGTGAGAGAAATGTATAATGAGACAAAATAATTTTTTTAAAGACAAAAATATCATTATTCTATAAAATACAAAAAAAGATTCATTTATCTCTCTCTTCCTCAATTTTTTTTCCTCCATTATAAGAGTATTATGATAACTTTACTCATTTTGTTTGAATTGTTTTATTTTGAAAATATTTTTTCTATTACATTCCTAATAAAATTACTAAATATGAGAAAATAAATAATATTTCTCTTTTATTTTTAATTCTTTTATGTTGCCCACAATTTCGTTCTTTTCTACTCAATTCCATCAATCCAAAAAAAAAGGCTTGGTTATGTTATGTTGCGAAATTTCAAATGAATGACTTCTAAAAAAATTAGAAGTGCATTAAACATCAAAATGCTTCTAGCAAAATCACAAGTTTTTTTATATGCTCCAATGCGGAATGACAAGTTTTTCAATATAACACATGATGCCATTTTTTTTTTCATATCATGTCTTATTTTAAATGTGAAATAAATGAATTAACGTGTTAAATGTTATAAATATGAAATTTACTGATGTTAAATGTGTCATATTGAGCTATTTAATAAATCTATCATGTTTGTATTTAAAAATTTTGCATGTTGAATAAACATATCATGTTCATATAATAATTTTTGCCTACAAAAAAAAAACCAAAAAAGATTAAAAAAAGATTGCACAATTTGTTATTCTTTATTTATTATACATGGAAGGGTAAAAATTAATCATTCTTTCTTTAAAAAATTAATAAGAAAAATATATTAGGTTTCCTCAAATTTTAATCACTATCCTATTTAATTTTTTTATATACAAAGATACTTTATTTAGTCATTTGATTTAATTGCTATTAGTGAAGACCGAATGTAACTAATAGAAAATGACATTTCACATGGGCTAAATAACATTAAATTAGAAATATAAGTATAAAATGACATAATATTTCGAGATTATATAAATCAAATGTCACCATTGTTTAGATAAAAAAAAATGGAGATTGTCATTATGTCTCTTAAAATGTTATTTTAGAATTGACCGATAACAGTTAATTATGCTGACATTAATAAGATTTTTAAAAGGATTTAGAGACGAAATTGAATTATTTTTAAATTTTTAGAGATCTTTATAGATTTGTCACAAAATTTATTTCATATAACCACAAAAAATTGGCAGAGAAATTTGATTTATGGTTGAACTGGACATTTGAATGGGACAGTTCACCAATTTTTTACTAGTTCAACCAGCCAGTTCGATCTGATTTTTATAATATTATTCAATTATATGAATTATATCAATTATAATTACTTGTTTAGTGTGGTGTGGTAATTTAAATTGTTGATTATATTAAAACAATTTATGTATACATTGTAGGGTGTTTGGTTATTAGATTAGCAAATGACACCGCATTCCCACCGCACAAAACGATGTCGTATCAAACATAATCGGCGCACATAAATAAACTTATTACACTACGTCGTATATTCAATAAACTTGCTGATTCTCAAAACACAGCAACGAATGCAAGCACAATGGACACGCTCATCTCCACCGCGCTCGAAGAAATCTGCAACCGCGGTCCCACCGGAACTACGCTGACGTGTCTATGGCCTACACTAACTCCTCCAGCGTCTACGCCTCTCAAATCCTCGCTCTGGTCAAACCTCCTCCGCATTCCGTCGCTCGAATTCGTGGCCAACGACACGCCGTTTACTCCGGACGACGCTAGAATCCAGCGCTTTGAAGACGCCGAAAAAATCGAGTTGAAAATCGTAGCGAAAGAGCATCTCCGCTATAATTATCTCGGACTTTATGAGACCCCTCCTTTTGTTATTGTTCCTCTTCAGCGTCGAGCTCTTGAAAGACTAGCAGTCGCCAGGTTTCTGTGCTTTTGAATTTTTTTTGAGGTTTGAGTTATTTGAAGTGAAGTAGTTTCGTTTCAGCGTAAAATTATTGGAATTAGAGTTGTGTTTTCTTGACAAGCGAGTTGGAGGAGTATTTCGTTAATATTATTTTTACGTTTTCATTATTTCAATTCAAGTAATGCTTCGTACATTTATATTGTTTTTATTGTCAAGTTTAAATTATCCGAATTGAAGAAGTATTTGTTTAATGTTGTTTTTCTCGATTTATGAATGAACGAAGAACGAACAGAAGCGAGTTTCGTCTACTTTTCTTATTTTTTAAGTTCAAATTTTTTTTTGTTGAAATTTGAAGTAGTGTTTCGTTCGTATTGTTCTTTTATTCAATTTTTTTAACAAAGAACCGAGTGGAAGCAATTTTTAGCCTTTTTTTTTCCCCTATAATTGATGTAACATTTGATTGATATATATTCTTGAATGAATGTAGAACCAATGGGATAACACAAAACCAGCTAGCAAAGGAATTAGAGGTTTCGGGAAAGGATTTCTTTTATAGACTGAAGAAGCTGGAGACCCAGAAGCTTATTGTGAGGCAACCGGCTATTGTGAAGACGAAAGAGACCAAAATTGACGGGGAAGTAAAACATGTGAACACCAATTTGATGTTTTTGTCTCGTTATGCAAAGAATCTGGGGGTTCAACAGCGGTTTGAGATCAATAAGGAAGATGGTGTTGAGAATTTTGAGAATGTTGAAGATGGTGATGAAAGCTTTAGTGAGGATCATGTTCTTGTGAAGGATTTTTTGCCTGCTTTGCAAGCTGTGTGTGATAAGCTAGAGAAAGCAAATGATAAGGTAGATTCTGATTTAAACCTCATGCATTTTGCTTGGTTTTGTGGATTTCCGTTGATTCTTTTGTTGTTTGTTGAAGGTGCTCGTCGTTACGGATATTAAACGAGAACTTGGTTATACTAAATCTTTTGGCCATAGAGCTTGGAGAAATGTAAGCTTTTTAATGCTTGTATAATTTGAGTATTTATGTTGCTTCTATCGCAACATTCACTGCATTGTGTTATTTTAGGTGTGCAATAGGTTGAAAAATGCTTGTCTTGTTGAGGAGTTTGATGCTAAAGTGAATGACAAGGTATGACAGCGAATCACCTCTCTGAGCATGACTATATACTGACTGGAAGTCTTTCAGGTTTAGTTCATGTGATGACATCCTTCTGTTATTGGCAGCTTGAGCGTTGCCTACGACTGTTGAAAAGATTTTCACCGAAGATATTTGAGGAAAATTCTTCTGGAGGGCGGGATGAATTGGGCAATGAACACTTGCTGAAGTTTGGCAGGACCTACAGACAAAATGAACAGCTTGTTGAACTTCCTATTGACCATCAAATTTATGATATGATCAAAGCTGAAGGAACTAAAGGGGCTATTGGTATGCAGGTGAGCTTTAGCTTCATCTTGAGGTTTTTCTTTCCAGTGATGTTCTTTTCATAAAGATTTTGGTTATTTTTGAATACTGCCTCATCACTTTTTGTTTTTAATTTTTTTACTCTGGCACTTGAAGTTCATTTCTTGAATTAATTGTTATAGTTACTTTCTTTTTCTATTATGATGAGATAGGGTAAATTTGGAGTCTGCATCTATCAGTGCTCTTAATTTTCTCTTCTGGAATACAACATTGCATGGACGAATTATCATTTTGGATTGAATGTTCTTGTTGTGCGCAGCATCACTTGCGTGATACTTTGAAGCTTTGTTTGTAGTTGATTTGGTAGTATATTTCTGGCTGATAATTACCTGCATGTCATTTCCAATTAATAGGTGTCTGAGAGGCTTGGACTCAACAACAAACGAAATCATTTTCGTTTCGATAATCTAGTCAATAGGTTTGGAATGCACAGGCAGAAAGAATTCCTCAGAAAAACTCCAGTCTATCGGTTTTGGACTTCTGGGAACTATGATGTCGTCAGATCAAATGCAATCGCTGTAGCATCTCCAGTTGTTGTCGACGAAAAGTTGAGTGCTGACAATCTTAATGTTCCTGAAAGTTCCAATTGGTCTTTGTTTGAATACAACCGCCCATCTCCTGAAGTTGGTTTGACTATATCTGATAAACCAAATGCAACAGAAGTTGAATTCTCTCCGGGCTCCTCTGACAATGGTAAAATTAGTAATATGATTCTCTGTCCTAGCTCTGGAGCAGAGGATATTCATGTGGAAAGAGATACTTCTTCCAATGCTGAACTTGATTTAGTAAGCAAAGAACTGCAAATTCCATTGGAGACAATGCCTCTCATTTCGATAAAGTTGACTAATTTTGGATCATGTAAGCCAAATCGATCCCCGTCTTTAACTTCTGAAGGTGCTTTGAGGGAACAGAGAATACTTGAACGGTTGCAGGTGTGTTCTCTAACTCACTTAAAACTGAAGGATATGTGATTTTTTTTTGTTTTCTTCAAAGTTATTTGCACTTCTCTTTCTGAAGGCCGTTATCTTTGTCATTTGTTTTTGTGCGTAGGATGAGAAATTTGTTCTGAAAATGGAGATGCACAAGTGGCTGATGAGTTTTGAGAAGGACAGAAGCACAAAAATGGATAGGAAGACTGTTGACCGAATATTAGTAAAACTTCAAAATCAAGGGCTTTGCAAGTGCGTGTCAGTTAATGTCCCTACTGTCACCAACTGTGGCCGTAACCGTCTTGTTACTCTGGTTCTGCATCCATCGATTGAAAGCGTGGCTCTTGATGTTGGTGAAATCCATGAAAAACTGCGGTCTTTTAAAAAGCAAAATCAAGAAGGGTCATCAAAGTTGAAGAACAACGAATCTATTCCAGTGTTGGATAGTGTGGTGAGAATCCGAAGAGTTTCGGATGAAAAAACTTCTAATAACGAAGCTATGGTTGCAAATGGGTTTGTGCTGGCAAAACTGGCTCGTGCCAAGCTGCTGCATAATTTTTTATGGGGTTTCCTGAGTAGTTCACCTGGTTGGGATGATGTTTTAATGTCTGGAACTCTTGCTCCCACTTGCAAGTTTTTTTCTCTGGAATGTGCTGTTAATGCTATTCCAGTTGAGCTGTTCTTACAAGTGGCAGGATCTCCTTTGAAATTTGGCGATTTGGCTGACAAACTCAAGAAAGGCCTCTGCCTTGGTGAGCTTCCAGCAGAAGAGTATAAATGCCTGAAGGACACTCAGGCAACAGGGAGGCTGTCCCGGATTATTGACATTTTACGACGCCTGAAGGTTAAATTTCTATATTTTATAAATTAGTTAATTACATTAGTCTGCTTCATTGTACCGACACGTTGGAACTTTATTTATATAAGATTTTTTGTGCACATTGATATGCATCATGATTTATGATTTTGCTTGATTTTTTAACTGTTTATTATGTTATTCTGTGGTTTAACTGCTATCGGGAGCTTATTCGCATCTATTCCACTGGCATACAATTACTGTTTGAACTGGTATTGCTCATGGAGGGTGTCCTTGTATAAATTGTAAATTCACCAACTTTAATGTGAGAAAGGAAGTAATTGTTTCATTTACTTTTCATTGAATTGTGAATTGTTCATGGAAAACAATGTAAACACAGAAAGATTGTGTGTCCGGTTTGGTCTTTCTGGAGTGAGAGCAATAGCTTTAGATTTTGATTAAAGGTTTTATACATGTTTTTCATTCATGCTTTATGGTGTTATTCTTTGAACAACATATACCCTTCTTAATGGATTTTTTTATGCGTGCACATTCATGCCTTTGGTACAGCTGGGTTAATTTATGCATGCAAGATAATTTCATTTAACATGTTACAGTTGGCTTTTGGTACAGCTGCTTCGGCTAATACGTGATGAACATTCAGAGGTTGGAGCAAATGTTCCGCATGTATCATTTACACATGCAATAGAGCTTAAACCTTACATAGAGGAACCGGTGTCTGTAGTTGCTTCTAATTTTAGATCTCCTGATCTTCGGCCTAGAATAAGGCATGATTTCATTTTGTCAAGCAGGCAAGCTGTAGATGAGTACTGGAAAACATTGGAGTATTGTTATACTGATGCTGATCCAAGAGCAGCTTTATATGCATTTCCTGGATCTGATCCTGAGGTATGTTTTGAATGATCTTGCTGTGTATACCTCAATAAAATTTCTGAAGAGCTACACCAGTTAGAAGTGTAAAAATGTCATTTTAATGTGTAGGAATTGTTATTGACGTCCATATTTAGTTTATATTTGTTTGTGCTGCTTCATTTTTTTTATGGTTTTCTGTTGAACATCATTTGCTTTCAAGCAAATTTGAGTGTATTTTTATGTTGACTGAGTTGTAAATTGGGCCCTTTGTTGATCAAGATGCTAATCATCTAATATTCTTAAAGGATGGTATTAAAAAAAATGTAGTATGAGGGAGAGTTAGCTGATCTTAGTCTGATCAACTGTGCATGTGGGGTCTATTTTTTGCTATCCTGTCATTTGCTTTGATGGCATGATTTGTTCAGAATCAACTACTTTCTCAGATTAACATGCATCTGATGGGGATGCTTCTTGTAGCTTCTTCATATCATCATTGACAAACGCCGGCGTCTTCGGAGGTTTCAGGATGCTCTAAATGGAACTGAACCGTGTCAATCATTGAGTAGGAAATGCCGTTCTTCTGAAAATAGGAAAAAATCTTCCAAACAAAATTCAGAAAAACATGCAAGAGTTAATAATGAAAAGAAGGTGATGGGTGAACAAACTACCTTGGCACCGCCAAATGCTCTTGACCAATTGATGGAAGAGCCAGATGTATCGACTTTTGACTTTGATGATCATGAGTTGCCAGAGTATCATGAGGATAAAAATCAAGAAACAATGGGTGAGGTCGGACTGGAAGGAAAGGAGGACTGTCATTCCTTAATCAGCCAGTATGCTTTATCAAAGATGAAACAGACACAGCGTAGCAGATTTAAATGGACTGAAGAATCAGATAGGTAAGGATAGGATGGTTCTTTGCAACACAAAAGTACTGTGGAATTATGTGTTAAGAAATGTCCGTCCTTAGTGAATTCAACTTGGTTGATGACTGACTAATTCAACTAAGTACTACCTGGATAACCATGTGAAAGAATGCTCGAATTATTAAGTCATGACCTCCTCATGGGAAGAACTACTACATAAAATCTTCCTTAATTAACTCTAAATCAGTATTCAAATCATTAGTCTTTTGTCGGTTTCTTTTAAGGGATTCAAAATATTGAATGTACTATATTTAGTCTAACAAATATAAATTAGGACACCTTGTAAAAAAGTTGTAAGATCTTTATGATGCCGGAGCGCTTATTTTTCTCTCCTGTTTTAAGCTTTATATGCCCTAGCTCATTTGCATTTTGCTGAATGCATTTTAGATTACTTTAGAACCCAGCTTTTACTTTTCATATGCACTTGTTATATCACCAGGCAGATTTTCATTTGCAACTATTGGAAGGTTTCAGTATTGTTACTGCATGATTGTTACTGTTCTATATGCTGAACAGACTGTTGGATTCTTAAAAGAAAATGGACCAATGTATTTGCTTCTATAGGTGACTTCTGCAGTGCCTTTGTTTTTTAATATTTGCTTTTGTTCTCAACTGGATTAGATTGTCAAACAGAAAATGGTAACATTAGTGGTTATGAACTGTTCTTTCTAAATCAGGCACCCTGTAATTTTCTGAATGAATATTCTAATTTCTTCATTTCAATTTTGTTAAAGGCAACTAGTGATTCAATATGTGAAGCAACGTGTACGTCTTGGGGCAAAGATTCATCGGATTGATTGGACTAGATTGCATGACCTGCCCGCACCTCCAAAAACTTGTGCAAGAAGGATGGCGTCATTAAATCGAAAAAAGAAATTCAGAAAAGCCTTAATGAAGCTATGTACTATCCTGAGCAAGCGATATGCAAAATTCCTGGACACAACATGCAGTTCACCCCCTGTTAACAGTTCTAGCAGGATGCTCGTGGAGAGCATTTCGAAGACAGGTCTTGATGGGAAGTCATCAAGTGAAGTAGATAATGCTGAAGAAGAATGTTTCGTGGAGAAGCGGTGGGATGATTTTAGTGATAAAACAATTATAAAAGCCTTTGAAGACGCTTTTTGCTACAAGGGAATAACTAAATTGAAGCAGTCTAAAAAAGCTGGATCAAATCCCACACCGTCTGATTTTAAGACAAATGAAGGAAATGTAATTTTTCGATTCTCATTCTCTCATTGTTTGTAGCTATACTTTCGTTGTTATTATATCATATAATAGAATTACTGTTGTGCATTTAAAGTATGCATTCAATCATGTGCCCTGAAGTGGCTATCTATCCATTCATGTGTTTTTGTAGCATCACTTCTGAAGCACTGTTGTTTAAGTAGATTAGGTAGATAACTAATATTTTTGCTTTTATTCAGAATCATGTGAACTCTGAATTGGCTACATCAAGTGCTTCCAATGTGGGCATCCAGAACTGTGGCCTTGGAAAATGCAGAGGTTCGCAACGAAGATCACGCTCTCATCGTCTTCACCAGAAATTTGTTAAGCTTTTAAATGAAGGGGCTAGTATTGATAGACAAGTACACAAATCCCTGGCCGTCTCTAATGCAGTTGAACTGTTAAAGCTTGTCTTCTTGAGCACCTCAACATCACCTGAGTTGCAAAACCTTTTGGCAGAAACTTTGCGCCGTTATTCAGAGCATGATCTTTTTGCTGCTTTTAGTTATCTCAGGGAGAGACAAATCATGGTAAACTTATGAGTGTAATTCATGGAGATTGTCACCTGATTTACTATTATATGGTTCTCTTTTTTACCTAGCCCACTAGCGTATTTAGGTTATGCTGTTATTTGATCATCCAGAATGAATTTTGTCTTATTTTTTTATATATTATCTATTTTCCACTCGTAGAAAATTCCTTTTTATTTCCCATTTTTTCATTTATTGGCAGATTGGAGGCAATGGAAATCCTTTTGCTCTTTCTCAACAGTTCCTCCACAATGTCATTAAATCTCCATTTCCAGTTAATACTGGAAATAGGGCTTCAAGGTTCTCCCGTTGGCTCCAGGAAAGGGATAAAGAACTAGTTGAAAGGGGCATTGATGTGGAAGCAGATTTGCAATGTGGGGATATTTTGCAGCTATTTGCTCTTGTATCTTCCGGTGAAATATCAATTTGTCCATGCATGCCAGAGGAAGGTGTGGGAGAGGCTGAAGACTTGAGAAACTTAAAACGGAAGGCTGATGAAGAAGAAATTAACGATGGTGATAAGGCTAAAAAGTTGAAACCTTTGGTCGACAGTGAACTTTTCTCTCGTCGAGAAAAGGGATTTCCTGGCATAAAGTTATCTGCGCATCATCAAATAATTTCAATTGTTGATTCTATGGAAATTTTCAGAGATGCAGGGACATGTACTGGTGAAATTGATTGGAAAAATATGTGTAAAGATTCACTGTGCAGGCCTAGCTCCAATTTTTCTTTTAATAGTTTGCAGGAAATGCCTAAATTGGAAGGGCTTACCCCTGCAGCTGAGTTTTCCGATAAATCACTTTGGGAAGCCATGGTTGGCTATGCTAAACATCTATATTTGGAGGGTTCTGATCCAACCACAGTGTATCCATTGAATGCTGTAGTTTTTAGAGATGTTTATACTTCAATCAAGAAGGCCGGTGACCAAGGTCTTAGCATGGAGGAATTCTCTCAACTTGAGGCTATTAAAGGTCTGTATTTTTCCACTTGATCTGGAAAATATGGAATATATCTGATCCAGTCAAGTTATTATTTGGTGCATTCCATAATATTTAGTTCTAAATATTTATTTCAGGAGAAGATGTTCTGGCACACATTCTTGAAGTGCTTGAAGCATTTGGACAGATTTTAAAGGTCAGTTTACTTTTTATTTCAGCAATAATTAATTATTTTCTTCATTACAGTGCACTATGCACTTATTATGTGTGGGTGATCTGACCTTCAGTTGTTACTCTGATAATTCCTTGTTTCGTTTCCTCCTATCTGTGATTTTTCTCCCACAAATGATTTGTTAATGTCGGGAGAGATCTGGGATTTAATTCTAATTGATTGGTGATAAAAAATAGCAGCCAAAAGAAAATATGTTAACTTATATTCATCTAGGAGAGTTTTCAAGGAAAAATTTACCAGAGAAGAGTGACATCCTGTCAGGAGAACATGTCGGGCAAACTTTTATTATCTGTTGGAGGATTTCGTGGTTTAGATGAATAATCAGCTAACTTCGCAAGTGACCGAAGCTTTTCATTGTGTGAATATTAATCTTTGGAAGCTGAAATTTTAGGGGGATTTTTTTTAAAGTTGATTCACTGTGTCTTTGATAGTTTTTATGAAAGAAGATGAGCCTTCTTCTCTAACTATTATTGATTCTGGCAGTTTCAAAGTCAATAATGTGATATTTTAGATGATTTTAATCTGTGCGCTGTTTTTGATACAGGTCAATGCTTATGATTCTGTTCGAGTTGTTGACTACTTGTATAAATCTAAGTACTTTTTGACTTCAATGCCCACTATCAGTCAAGGTGTTATACCCTGTTCTATGGAAAGAGCTGATGTTGAGCTTTCAATCTGCAAGCCAGTTGATGGAAGTGATAATAGACATCCAATCTTCTCATCTGAAAATCATTTATTTGCTAGTTCACAACCGAAACAAGCTATCATGAATGACCCTGATGTTCACAAAGTTACCATTCTAAATCTTCCAGAGGATGACAAGTTTGGTGCAACACATGAAGTCAATTTGCATGATAAGGATTTGTCTGGAGCAACTAATCAAGCAGTACCTGAAAAAAATTATGTCGGGGAAAACCTTGAGTTCTCATCCAATAAATTTGGTATGCCAATATTTCCATGGATAAATGGAGATGGAACTGTCAACAAGGTTGTCTTTTATGGACTTGTGCGGCGTGTTCTTGGGACGGTGATGCAGAATCCGGGGATAGTAGAGGTGCATGCCTTTTCTTTTTCCTTTTTCTTTTTCACTTTCTGGCGTCTATCAGAAATATCATGCCAAGGATAAAAGCAAATCTGAGTGTCTAGTTCTTCAGAATATATTCTCTGTTTATAAAAAACTTTAAAAGAAAAAAACAGCGGGTTTCTCATTTCCTTTGTGAAGGGAATTTGTAACTATCTTCTGATTCTGTCTTTCTCCATTATTGCTGCAGGATGATATTATTCTCCAGATGGCTGTACTGAACCCCCAGGTATACTAATGCTCCTGCTGTGCTATCTTATTGCAATGCGATCACCAATGAATGTCATTTTTATTTAATTGCAGCGAGGAAGCCATGCATGACCCTTGCTTTTTACCTGAATGTAACATAAGAACCTTGGAAGGACGTGAACATTTTTATTGCAATATTAATTCTGGCTTTATGGTGTTACCATTTAATTCTGTTTATTTGTTTCCTTTAATGAGTGATCAAGTAATGAAGTCCTTGTGCTGGTGACAAGCTCATCATTCATTTTGAATTTCTGTTTTCGTGGAAAATCTGTTTGGCGGTGCATGACCATTAATCCATAATGGAAACTTTTTCGTCATGACTCATGAGCATGCATGTTTTGGTATTTTATTTTGTTTTCCTACTTTTTATATGCAAAACTGACT
Source organism: Breynia disticha f. nivosa (assembly GCA_948193385.1). Classification (NCBI taxonomy): domain Eukaryota; kingdom Viridiplantae; phylum Streptophyta; class Magnoliopsida; order Malpighiales; family Phyllanthaceae; genus Breynia; species Breynia disticha. Next base: position 20,476 of record CANYCX011711738.1, on the reverse strand, counting down.
GCACTTTTCTGAATGATTTTTAGAGCTGTAGAAGTCTTTTGGAGTTGATGATCCTGGAGAAACATCTTATCGTGAGAAACATGCACCAGTCTACGTCAAATGGACCTCCCACCTTATTGGGATCACTCCTTGGGAGCAGTTTCAAGGAATCAAAGTTGGTGTACCGTAAACATTACTTTGCCAATCCTATGAGTGCGCCCATGTTGTAGTCAAATTGCAGCTCCTGAAACGCAAGTAACTCGTATTTACAGTTTACTTTAGGTTAGTTCCTTACAAAATTGCTAATCTTTGGATTTGAATTCCTGTGCTGAAATTATTAATACTTACGGAAAGTAAAGATAGGGGAAATATTACATTTTAACGTCAAAGTTGAACTCTTTTTTTCGCATAATTTGCAAGAAATTGTACCCATGTAAGTTTTAATTACTTGCTCGGTTTGTCCCAGAATATTATCTTTATTAACTCATGAACATACCAGAACGAGAAGTACCAGCAGCGATAAAGTTCGGAAGTGCTGGACTAACTTTTTGCAAAGGGCTGAGTCGAGTCACCCTAAAGTGGATGAGAGGGTTTTGGTTAAGCGGTATAACAACAGTTCCAGTGGAAGCTTCAAGCCTGTTTAGGTGTTGTGTTCGATACTTGGCAGGGTTAAAGGAGACGACCCAAAAAATATACAGTTGCAGTGGAGGCACACAATATAATCCCATTTGCAAAACTAGATCAATGCATGTATGTATACAGAAAGAAGTAAGCAGGTTTTAATACTTTCAGGTACAACACAGTGCATGTCAGGTACTTTATTTACAAGGCAATGGATTTTTAGTAGTAGAATATGAAGGTGTGATTGTGATTACAATTTGCAATAGCATTCAAAGAAACAGAAAAATACATACATCTAGTGACACTGCCTATTGATTGCTATTGCTGGGCAAATCATGCTGTGAAAGCAACAAAGTGGCATAGAGAAGTTCATTCCAGTAATCTGGAACACCAGGAAGGCACCAGTGGCTACAATCCTGGATCATTCCCCTGTTTCTTTCCACGTTAGACGCCCGATAAATGGAGGGATGTGCATCTCTTCTGTAATCTGTCATTCTGGTAATGTTGAGGTAAAAAACTGGTGTCTTCATTTCTGATATCACAGATTCTAGTATGTTCATCATCCATGGATATTGTCCTAGTTGTGTCTCATTTTTCACTGGATGTTTCTCTCCATCACAACGTCCTCCTGAATTCCATTTACCCTTCCTAGTAACATAAATATCATACTTGTTAGCATAACAAATACCTTCCATAGTTGGACCAAGTATTGGTTAGAGTTCTGTTACCTGTAGTGTGAAGCTGAGTAACCCCTGAAATACACCCTTGTATGACTAGAATTGATGTTGGCATCAATCCATTTTGCCCATGTCAACAAAGCTTTTTTGTATGCTTTGGCGACGCCTAGCTTCCTGTACACATGTTTGCCTTCTTGAAAGTAATCTATGCTGCAATGAAAATGGAGAATATTTTCAGCTCAATTGAATGTTTGATGTGTGAAGATTAATGAAGTAGAAGCAGAACTTGCCCTTTGCAGGTCTTTTGGTGAGTCCACCAGTGCCCAGTGTTGAAAATGATAATATCTGCATCATGGTATTTGAAGGAAGTGTTATGAAACCTGTCGAGTCTCAGTGTTTCTCTCTGACTTCCATTCTTGTACGAGAATCTCCATTCTTGGACCAGGAATGGCGATTTAATGAAGTCTATTGAGCAGTTATACCCCTGAATGCAAAACCAACAAGGTAACACAGTTATTATATTCAAGAAGGAATTTCAGATTATTTACAAGGCAAGTAAAAGTAAAAGTGAAATCCCGATAATTATGGATGACAATTGGATCCGATATCCACTGGAATCCGACCTCTGTCCTTGTTTTGACTAGAGAATACTCGGTTTGACCGGGTAAGAGATTCCCCGAATTGAAAAAATTCGGGGACCAGGTGGGGATGATACTCTCCATCCCCGTAGAGAATCCCGGTATCAGTCGAGAAATACTCGCGCACATCCCTAACGGGGAATCTCCGTACCCGTCGGCAACAATATTTGACTCACATTGAATTTGACGGAGTAAAATCCCTGAGTCTTGAATTCTCTCCGACCAGAAGCTTCAAAAATCCTGCTCTTATCCTTCAATGCATGTCTCAACGCACACACCAAAGATTGCCACATATTTCTATTCAAAGAGTCTCCCACAAACACCACTCTTTTCCCTCTCAACATCTTCAACATTTTTCTGCCATCAAACCTTGCACCACATAAGAAACTTGCGTTACAAACTACAACACAAAACAAAACTCAAACGAGCTGATATGGATATTCAATAAACATGGAACCTTGGAAGCTGACAGCCGTATGGTTTCCATCTATATCTGGTGAAACGTAAATCCGTCTTTCCGTTCTTGAAGCAGTTAAAGGAATCATCTATAAATGGGCAAGAACCAGGTGGATAATGGGGACTAAAATGATCAAGAATCCAATAACCATTAAAAATGTTGCAAGAACTTAATCCTGACATTGCATCAGGATCTTCTTTTCTTGAGTTTCTGTGAGTTTTGTCCATTGCAGTGACTAAAGAGAGGGTGCAGTTGTCGCTGAAGTCCGAAACGAGGCACGTGTCTGGAGATGTTATTGAAGAGAAAGGAGAAATGTAGAACGGGAAGAAAAGGCGAGAAGCTAGAGAAGAAACCGTGGAAGATGAAGAGGGACTGATCAGTGAAGTGGTGAAGAAGAGAATGGAGAGAAATGCAAATGAAATGGCTACAAGTTGGGTTCTTGATTGTGAATGAGGGCAAAGAAATGTTCTTGGAATGTTTATGGAAGTAGTAGAAAGATTCTTGGAAGAAGCCATGTGAAAAACTAAGTTCTTGAACGAAGCCATGTGGAATATAACGAAAATGGTTTGGAAGAACTCTGCTGTGTGTTATGTTTCTGCTATGTAATGATAAATTGCCATGGAAAGAAATAAGTTTTGGAGGGAACGACGGTTTTAAAACGAGGGACCAGCGATACGGCAAGATATCGTATATTAAAAGTAAAATATTGTCTAGACTTAACTCGTTAATCGAAGTTTACATAATAATAACAGTGTTTTATACATAAACCAATATCAGAACTGTATAGATTCAAATCTTTAAGACTACTTCACCAGCCAAAAATAAAATGCATCAGGAAATAATTGATCAAAGCCATAAAGCACGTCCTGCAATCATAAGACCGAGTCCTATCAGCATCTGGTTTCCATTCTTACAGGCTGCATCTTCTTGAAGGTGTTCGGCCACATTGAAATTTCCTATGAACAGCTCAAAATGTCAGTAACAGGCAGAGTTACAAGCCATTGCTTCCTTCAGTTTAGCAGATTTACCTCTTTCAGGGCCATATCCACATCCTGCTTTAATTGTGTCTTTGATGTCTCGTATGGTGGCTCTGTTGAAGAAGTGGAAGTTTGACATGATATTCTCGAGGCAGTTGAGCACCAAATGTGTCTCTGTCAGACATGGTCCGCCGCAGTATGTATCGACGTAGTCCGGCGGCACGTTGAGTTCGCCGCTTTGAGTCAGTCTGTACTCCTTTACACAGCTGCTGTATATCTGAGACTTTGCGGGGAAAGAAACCAAGAATGCACGCATCAAACACATAATTAATCTTCTGAATTGATGTAATTTACAGCTACAATGGTCATGAGGAATAAGGTTCGCTTTCGTAAATATTTCTCAGAGCGCGGAATGGTGTGTGCAGGGTGCTGAATCAAGGACAGACTTACATATTTATCGTTGAAGCATGACAAGGCCTCGTCGACAATTCCTGCCGGATCACCTCCTAAACCACCTGAGCCACCTATGCCGCCTCCACCACCTACACCGCCAATTCCTCCTGTACCACCTATACCTCCACTACCACCACCACCTATTCCACCCCCACTTCCACCACCTACACCTCCTATACCTCCACTACCACCACCTCCCACTCCACCTATGCCTCCACTTCCACCACCTCCTCCTATTCCACCTATGCCCCCACTTCCACCACCTACACCTCCGATACCTCCACTACCACCTCCTCCTACTCCACCTATTCCCCCACTTCCACTTCCACCACCTCCTGCACCACCTATGCCTCCACTTCCACCACCTCCTGCACCACCTATGCCTCCACTTCCACCACCTCCTGAACCACCTATGCCCCCACTACCACCACCTCCTGCACCATCTATGCCTCCAGAACCACCTACGCCTCCAACACCTCCCACTCCGCTGCCATCGTCTCCATCATATTCATCGCCAGTTGGTACGTCATCTCCATCGCCAGTTGGTACATAATCTGCCTTTCCTGTCAAGAATCAATAAAACAGTAATGTATCTTGTAAAATGAAGAACGAATTTTCTTTCCAATAACTCTGTTGCTAACATGTACATACCTGAGCAGAAGCAAAACACTAGAAGTAGTATAACCAAAACATAGAGCCCAAGTATAACGGTGCATGACCGTGCCATTGTTACCAATGAGTTTAGACTGTAAAACTCATGGGGATCAATGCCTTGTGGCAGTAAATATATACATTTAAAAGATTGATTAAGATTGGTTGGTTAATGCCATCGTTTCAACTCCTACTTGACTGATAGCTTACTTTAATAAAGGGAACAAAAATTATACGAAATGGAGAATGGTAAGGACAAGTAAGGATGGTAGGTAGGTGATTTTCATTAGAAAATAAGAGATCAAACAAGGTTTCTTCTCTATTTTGAGCATAACATCTGGGGATATTGAGAGGACTATAAAGGAGAGGGCAGTTGAGTGCAAGCCACCAACTTTTACTAGCCTAGAATTTTTCTCAGATATTAAAAATCAAACCTAAAAGAGCGTTCAGCTGAATCTTCATCACCAGCTTATGCTTGCTTTCATAATCCACCAAGGAAATTGCTGATATGATCTTCTTGTAGCCTTATTAAAAATTCAGTAAGGCACAAGCATAGTATCAATACTAGAAAGTGACAGACTTTTCAGAAAAAAATGAAAGGTGAGTATGATATTAAAAAAAATTGCAGAAATGACAGGAGGATGCATATGAAGAATACTATTCAGCTCTCGGCAGAGCTATATGGCAGTTTAGATCGGATCTAAAAATATAGAAGAAAGAAGTTTGTGCACCAATATCTGCCATAAAAGGGTCAAACCATAACAGACGTGAAGCTATACGATTTAACAGAATGACTCTAAGATGACTGGCTCTTTCCGGTACTTGAATATTTCCTAATACTCTTCAGCTATCGGCAGAGTTTATACAGCAGTCCAGAACGGATCTAAAATTACAGAAGAAAGGGACCAATATCTGCCGTAGAAGGGCCAAACCATAATAGACAATAAGTTGTACAACTTAACTCCAACATAATGATTCTGATATGGCTAGCTCTTTCCGGTACTTCAGTATTTCCTAACTGTTAAAAAAGAGCATTTGAACATAATTCGCTGATATGTACTCAAAGCAATGCAGTTCCTGCTTAGTTTCTGAATTTAATTTAAAAGAATATGGGAACTAAAAGAAAGAGCCACAAATAAAAAGAATCCAGTGTATATTAACTTCTTTGAACATAAATAAGAACTTTTAGAACAGATAGGAAATGAAATAAATGTCTCTGAAGTATTCATAGATGAGAAACTAAATTTCTATACTGGCATTAACAGAGATTATGTTGCTTAAATGGAAGAAAAAAAGAGAAACAAAAGAATTTCATTCTGAATCAGGAAAAGATTTACATCGAACTCCTTTCAGGATCTGATTCACATCTCCCAAAATAGGTGAATGAAGCCTTAAGCCTGAACAAAAACTTGACAAACATTGAAGAACAACTAAAATACAGCTTCTCTTGCAAATTGTGTTCGTAAAAGTCTGGGGGTTAGCTATAGAACTTGACCATGTTCTTTACTTCCTGCAATTATGTCAGGAAAATCACTGAATGAAATGTCTTATTTTCAGTGGAGGACCTGTTTCTTTGACAGTAGAGATCACTAGAGCTTGAAAAGAAAATATGGATGAATCACATTTCCAAGGTAAAGGATCACTGTAATCAGATATTGTGACCATCGTACGTGGAAAGAACATAGAAGTCTGTTAAGTTCTGGGAAATTAACAGAATTGAGATTTTGTAATGAGAAGTGGAGGAACTCCGAACAATTGTTTTCTGTCTGAGTGCATGTTTATTGACTTTTGACTCTTCTCTCTCTTCTCTTCCAAAACCTTAAAATCTCATCACCGCCGCACGTGAGTGTGATCCATATGCTTACGTGTACGACCAATATCATCTCTTCCTCTTCCTCCTCTCTCTCTCTCTCTGCGAATCTTTGATTCATTAACAAGCTCGAAAGAACTGACCCTGAAACCCAAAAACCAAGAATAGAAATAGAAAATTCACCATTCCAATTCAATTCACACAAAGAATGAATCTTTAACACTAAACTTGAAAACCCACGAATCAGAATTGAATCTTTATGAGTTTCATGGCTGATACAATTGTTTCATCACCAAAACCAAATCCAATGGAACCACCACAAACAGCTTCACAACAACAACAAATGTCAAATTCAACATCTTTAACACCACCGCAAACTCCAAACTTACCAACTTTACAACAGAACACACAACAACAACAGCAACAAATTTCGTCTCCTTCAATGGACCCACAACAGCAAATAAATTCACCACCTTTACAGTCCCAACAACAACAGTTGCAGCAACAAAATGTTTCTGCAATGTCTAATTACCAAATTCAACAAACCCTTCAAAGATCTCCATCTATGTCGAGGTTGAATCAGATTAATCAGCAACAACAGAGTCAGTTTGGTGGCGTGTTGAGACAGCAGCAACAAGGGGTTTATGGACATGTGAACTTTGGCGGGTCTGGTGCAATTCAACAAGGTTTGCAGCAGAATTCTCATAACCAGCAAGTTGGTGTTGGTGGGGCCAATTTGTCGCGGTCCGCTCTGCTTGGGCAGAGTGGACATCTGCCAATGCTGTCTGGCCCTGCTGCTGCTGCTGCTGCTGCTCAGTTGAATTTGCAGCCTCAGTTGTTGGCTTCGGTATGATTCTGGATTGGAATTGTGGCTTGAGATTGTGTTTGTGGGTTTCATTTAATTTAGCTTAGTGTTGGTTGTGCAAAATAATAATTACTTAATGGAATTGAATTGGTGGAGTTTTGATGATTAACACATTGAATGATTAGTGTTACGTGTTTGAAAAAGTTTGCTGCTTTGATATGTATTCTGCATTCAAATTCTCGCAACATTGCTGTTGAATTTGCCAGCAGTAGTGATGGTCTATGAGTGTTTTGTGAAAATTTGTATTTTGAGCTCATTTTTATGACCTCTGAAGTACTTTAGTTTGGTGACACTTGCTAAATGTAATAAATTTTTTGGTTTGGAATTGGCAGTTTTGTAATTGATTTGGTATTATTAGTGTGAACTGATTAGCTTTAAGGAATTTCGATGACTGAAACATCGGATGATCGATCTTATGTGATTGCAAGAACTTGTTATTTTGAAATGAATTCTGCAGGCAAATTCTTGCTTTGCTGCTGTCTAATTTTCTATTGCTAGCAATGAAAGCGGGTTTGAGCTTTGGTTGAAAACTTGTTTGCATTTTTTAAGCGTACAGATTGTGTAATGGTTCTTTATGATGGAAATGATATTGCAATCTAATGCGAGGTTGATTTTATTGTAGCCGAGGCAAAAAGCTGGTCTAATGCAGGGTTCTCAATTCCATCATGCAAATTCTGCTGGGCAGACTTTGCAAGGAATGCAAGCTATGGGAATGATGGGGCCTATCAATTTGAGCTCACAACTACGACCAAATGGGACTCTGAATTATGTTCAACAGAGGATGAATGTGAATGCTCAAATGAGACAGCAACTGGTCCAGCAAAATTCTCTAACCTCTCCTCAGGTATGAATTTTCACTAATAAGTTCAAATCACGTGACGAGACTATAATTCATATTCTCTTAAGTGGACCGAAATATAGTTTCATCTCACTTCTTCCAGTGGCATCGTTATTTGGGTCGACGGAAGCTCATTTCAGTTAGTGTAGTTGGTTTACTTATTGGTTAACTCACATAATTATATTTGAACCTCCCTTATCTCTGAAGGCCAATTATGCTTGTAAGTATCTGCCTGCTGTCAGGCTTCTACAGAGTCTTATTTGACATCCGTTGTTTGGTCCTCGCTTTGCCATACTAGTTGTGGACATGTTATTCAGCAACATCCTCATTCTTTTCTTCTTCCTCCGGATCAGTTAACCTTGTTCAATTAAATATGCTCTTTCATGTGATTACTTTGTTATGAGTCTAATCTGTTTCCAATATCAGGTTCAAAGTCTACCGCGGACATCATCACTGGCATTTATGAACCCTCAGTTGTCAGGGCTGGCTCAAAGTGGGCAGCCAGGTCTGCTGCAGAACTCATTGGCGCAGCAACAATGGATGAAGCAAATGCCTTCAATCTCTGGTCCTGCCTCACCTTCACTCCGCCTTCCATCCCAACAGAGACAGACACTCCTGCAACAAAATTTGGCTTCATCGCCTCAGTTGCACCAGAATTCAATGGCGTTAAACCAACAGCAATTGCCCCAGCTGGTGCAGCAGCAGCCGATGGGGCAACAGCAACAACTCCAGCAACAATTGCATCAACAACTGCCCCTGCAGCAGCAGCAACAGCAGCAATCCCCGAGAATGGTAGGACCCCCTGGCCAAAAATCTCTTAGTTTGACAGGTTCGCAACCAGATGCAACGGCATCTGGTGCGACTACTCCAGGGGGTAGTTCAAGCCAAGGAACAGAAGCAACTAATCAGCTTCTTGGAAAGAGAAAGATACAGGACTTGGTCACACAGGTATTCAGTATTTCATTATGTTATCTTCATTTTCATCTGCAAAATTTTAATCTAATTTTATGGTATTCTCTCAATTTGGCTCTTCTCAGGTAGATTCCCGGGGAAAGCTTGATCCTGATGTTGAAGCTCTTCTACTAGAGATTGCTGACGATTTCATTGATTCGGTGAGGCTCGCTAATTTATTTAATTTACCTCTTTTTCTCGGTGTATTAGCACTCAGTTCATACCTTTTCATGCCCTCTCTTTGGTTGGAAGTTGTTGAGCTTTCTCATTCTCATGAGCTTTTTCTTTTTGCATTGTCAAACATTTTTTCAGTTTTCATGCCCTAAGTCAACTATTTGGAGGAAATTGTGAGTAAAAGGAAATTTTCTCTAGAATGGAACTTCCAAGATGCAAACATGATTGAACTTGAAAATATGTAATGAATTCATCTCACGTTTTCAATCTGCAATCAGACTGAGGGAAATCTATGTTCATGTACAACTTGTTGGCTTGAGTATCAAAACTATAAATGAAAATTTATGGACACTTTCACTACTTTTTCCTAGTGTGTATTAGTTCGGAAATCTTTTTTTTCTATAAAAGATATAAGTTACTTTCTCAATTTGTGAGTTAAGATGGATGTTATGTATATTATTATTTTCCATGCCTTACTTCGATATATCCGCAATCCTGTGCGCATTAGAGATGGCAGTTCTGTAACGCCATTGTTTCTTTAGTATACAAGAGAAAGGGAAATTCACATCTTTTAATGCACAGGTGACAACATTTGCTTGCAGTCTGGCCAAGCACCGGAAATCTTCAACGTTGGAGTCCAAGGATATATTGCTACATTTAGGTTGGTGCTCCTTTATGTTACTGCCTGAGTAGATAACTTACAACGCATTGTTCAAAGAATCTACTAGTTTGCACCGGTTTGGCTGGTTTATTGTTCATTCCAGTTTGGCTGGTTTATTGTTCATTCTTATTGGCTAATATTTAGGATGGGATTAAATTTTAATTTGACTTGGAAAGGATTGCAAAAAAGTACACATGGGGAAAAATAACTTCACTTATGTAGATTTAAGATGATTGCTTTAGTTGGTTGTTCTGCATATCATTTCATGCTGAGATGGAAAATACTATAAATAGACGTATGGCAGATCAACATATTTTGGCTGAACTCAGAAATGGCCTGTGTACTATTAACAAAAAGGGTCATTTTATCCCTCTGCAAAATATTGATTTTACAGGATAGTTTGCTTCTTGATCACAATCTGAGGATATATTTAGCTAACTGCATTGTTAGTGTGTAGGAAATGATTTAGCAAATGTTCTATTTCTGAAGAATGACATGCCGGAATATATATAAATGGGAAATAAATGATGGTTGTAACACTGAAAATGGCTGCAATTGATTTTCTTTTTCTTGTGGGAATCCATACTGGTATATTATTTTGATGCATTGGATTATTTGCAGAGAAAAACTGGCAATTGACAATTCCTGGGTATTCCACTGAAGAGCGAAAATACCAACGAAAACTCGTAGGCATCTGATATTTTCTTTTTAATATTGTTGAATAAATTTTCTTGTTGATTTATCAACTATTATAAATGAATTGCATCTTCTGTAAGTGGCATGAAACTGAAACAACCAGACCCTAGTTAATCTCATGGAAGCTACATTTCTTTCGTAATATTGAGGCATGCCAAACATTCATTATGTTTTTGCCACCAAAAGTAGCATTTGAAGCCATTCTTTTTAATGCTGTTTGTTCAATCCATGCAGCCATCCGGTGATTTCCACAAGAAGCGTATGGATATGGTGAGCGCGATTTCTCTCTATATACGACTTTATCGTTGTTTCTTTTGCCTGCTTGAAATACTTGCTTCCTGTATTAACCATTCTGCTCTAACTGTTGCATCAGATTCGTGCATTGATGGAGTCTTCATACTCGGAAACAAATAACAGTAATCCTAAAGAGATTATCGGACAGGGGTCGAATAACCCTGTTAATAATAGCCACTTGATTAGGCCTTCACCCAGTTCAGAGCAACTAGTTTCACAATCCACCAGTTCTCAAATGCTGCAGCAGATAACACGGTTCTGACTTATTTAGATTCTCCACTGTTGATGTGGATCAACTGGATGATGTGGTTTAGCTTCTTGGACCTTCTTGGTAAGCACTAAATTTTGATTACTCTTTCAACAGTTTGTGTTCTTATGAACTGATGTATCAGATTGAGAAATATCTTACATATTATACATCAGAATTGTAAAAGATAACTATAGAAAGTTTGGGTATCCGGTTGTAGTGGTGCGAAAAATAACTGGAACCAAACCGTTGGAATCGGCCATGTATTGTTCCAACTCCGGTTCCTGTTCCGGTTCCATGAACCATGGAACCGTGAACCGGCGGTTCACGATTCCGAACCAGCGGTTCGGTTTATATTTAATGGAAAATCGAACTTAAACCGTTGAACTGGGTCGGAACCAGAAACAAATTTGAATCGGTTAGATCTGGTTCAGGTTCTATGAACCACTGAACCGTGAACCGCCGATTCTGAATCGATTTCCACCTCTATCCGGTGGTAAAAATTAGGCTATGGTTTATCAGTCTGCTGGGGATTCTCTTAGTGCTGCAAATCTGCTCATAATTAAGTGGTTGAAATTCATGTTCTGTTGCAGTATAGTTTTGATTGAACTGCTGTAACAATCTGAAGATTAATGTGAAGAGAAGTGATTTAACAGCAATTTGCAGTTGCACTAACGTTTCCTGCATTGTGGTTTTTTCTTTGTAGAGTTGGGATTAACAGTATAATGAGCAGATGGAGTGAAGAAAGCATGTACTTAGTAGAGAAGAGAAAGGTTTAATGCAATTAGGAATCATCATAGTTGATGTGTTATTATTTTATAAGATGATTAGGAACAATATAATTATAAATGTATACTTTGGCGGAGTAATTGAGCCCAGCAAAGGATGGTCCCTCTGCATTAAAAGATTATAAAATGCAGATACCAAGCTTTAGCATTCTTAGATTTTACCATTCATCTTTCTTTTCACGCTTCAAATTATTACCATCATCTTTAATCTTATATTTTGTGTGAAATGAAGCACCGATTATTGAAAAAGCTGATCGCTTTTGCTCGCTGTTACAGACACAGAGATCGAATTTACGCTATGAACATGCAGTTTGATCTCTTTACTGTTGAATTATCGAACGAAGAGTATACAAAATTGTCACTAAATAATTAATTACATGTTTTTTTCATTCTTTGTCGTATTGTTTCAACTAGGATTCAACAAGACATGCCAAACATAAATGATTGGTAGGCTAGGATTTCGTATTATGCTTAGTGCTTACTGCAATAAGAAAATCCATGCAACTTATGAAAAGTCGAAATTATTTTGGGTACTAAAAATACAACAAAAATATTATATATTCAAAAGTTCGGCCACCAAACATAATTATTTAGTTAGGGAAGCAAATTAGGTTTTCTTGTACGCTTAATCTGTGTGTTTTAAGGTTAAATCAATCCTTTCCATGTTAAACTCTTACTTATTTGCCTAACTTTGATTCCTTTTTTCGCAATGTTATAAAATCGGATTGAACTAACCAGTTGAATCGGTGAACTGGTCACTGGTCCGGTCATGATTCACTATTCAAATCGGTGTGCAAGCGAACTGGTATTAAACCAGTGAAAACCGATGAACCGCCCAGTTCATCGATCGGCTTTAAGTATTAAAAAATAAATAATTTTAAAATTAAATAATTTTGTATATTTATATTCACTTATTTATTTATTTATATTATTTTTAAATTACTAGTTCGACCAGTAAATTATTGATTCGACCAATGAACTCGCCACCTAATTTTTTTTCCGGTTCGATCAACGAACCGGTTCTGATAACATTGCTTTTGAGGCCCCCGATTGTGTCATTTATTGATTATTAAGAAGACAATAGAGCATATATGTGTTTATTAAGGGTTGTGATTTAACGTTACTCATGCCATGCTATTTTTTGTAAAATATTATTATTTGTGACATAAACATTGTAAAAAATTAATTTCTGTTATTCTTCTTTTATCATAAACGTGTACTTACAAATTATATTATCGTATTACAAATTAATAACTCTATATAGCGTGAATTCCACGAGTATTTCTACAAATATCAACATTGTCCGAATTTTCTTTTATTTCTTGAACTATTTTATATCAACCAAATCTCTTTCGACAAAACATGAATGATCAATATATGTCTGGTTTTTTTCACAATTTTTTTTCCCTTTTGGTCTGTGGTGAAGATTATCCCTCACAGTTTATAACAATATCCGAAAAATAATTTCATAACTCATGCTCACACGATTATAACACATCTAACACGAATTAACAGCTCTACATGTGTTGCAATACAATTTCCAGAAATGTGAGACAAGTGCATATATCAAGTGCATATATAGTAGTTTCTGAAAGTTGGTTGCCATACTATGACTTTTGAGGACTGCATTTATATCTCAAAAATAAGATTCTTATCTATTCTTATGAATATGGTCACACAAATATTTTTTTTTGATCCATTTTTTAATTTATAGATAATTTTAGATACGAAATTTAATTTATGTTTTTAAATTTATTTAGACCTAATAATATTTTTCGTGAATTTTAATTTCTTAGTTTCACAAAGTTATTGTGGATGACTTTATAGTGAGAAACTTTATGGGACGAAGTTTATTTTTCAAAATGTTGTATTTTTTTAGAATTAACTTCTCAGTAAGTATAAAATATATTCTTTGGTTTAAATTGCACTTCTTGAGAAGTACACGATATTTATTGAATTTTAAAAAAATTAAATTGATATTTATATAATTGTCCATATTAACAACCAATCAGATATTTTATCAAAAAAATTTAAAGACAATATTGTAGAAAAAACTTAACTTCCGTAAGTGACTTCAGAAATACAATATATAACTTTTCGAAAAGATATTTTTAGATATGTAACCAATTAAAACATATTTTTTTATTTTTTTGAAAAATTCCACTTCCTCTTTTCACTTACCCAACCAAATGAACCCGTAAGTGCTTAAGAATTATTAATTGTCTGTCCTGAACATAACATAAATAGGTTAGCCATGAGAGTCAATTATTATTATAAGATTTCTATAGCAAAATCTCTTAACTTTCAAAACTGTAATTATTAATAATAATGGTTGTGTTGTACTGTGGACATCATTGCGATTTCATGTTCCTGAGCATGCATGCATTTACCAGCTAAGATTTGGTTTAGCCCTAAAATCAAACAAAAAGTCCTCATTTCACATATTAAATGAGCAAAATTTGTGTTCTAGATGAACAATTGTGAAAGAACACGTGAACATAGAACTTATAGAAAAGATTACAAGTCTCCCTTTACACATATGATGTATAAAGAGGTAATTACAACATTTGTAAACTCATGCGTTAAACGAGTGTGTTCGTAAGTTTTCGAACCGAGTATTATCTCATTCAGACTCGATTCATTTAGCATTCAAGTGTAAAATTTTTTCACAAATAGGTTCGGTTGTTAATGAGTCAAACTCGAACGAACTTTTATTGAAGTAGAGTTGCAACTCACAAACAAACCAATTTGTTTACAACCATATTCATTCTCACACTTTTAGTAAAATTTACGTAAATTATTAGTGAATTTGTAATTAGAAAGTATCTTTTAACCATCAAACATGAAGAGCTTAAGAGAGATTCGTTTCAAGTATGAATTTAATGAAAAAAAAACACTAATTGATATGACAACACATTTTTACCTAAAATTTCAAGACAATAAATTATGAATCTACATCGTTTATAATTTTTTACATACCACATAAATATGAGCTCCACACTTGTAACCTAACACTAACAAATAAAATTCAAAAAAAAAAAAACTAAACATGCTATTTTTTTAAACCAATTTATTATTTTTTTTTGCACGTTTACATCTTGAGTATATAGAATACATAATTATGAGTGTCCACATGCATACAAATCTATAGAATATAGTAGCTTTGTATGAAAATTTAAAATTTTTTAGGTCTGTAAAAATTGTCAAATTTATCAGTTAGAATTTATAGTCATTTATTCGTCGAACTCAATAAAATATTCCTTGATCCATCCTGAATCTAACAGAAATTGTGTTGGAGTTGGAATTAAGCTAGTTACACCAACCAAAGAATCTAATGGACCAACACTAAAAAATTTGCACATTTTAAGCATTTTTTTTTGGTTAAATATGTTAAAAAGTAAATAGCACCAAGGAATGTCGAAAATTTTAGGAAAAGGGTCGGACTAACCCACAAACCAAGGGCAGGGAAACGCCTTTCGGTTAGTCCCGGCGAACAGGCAGGTTAGAACGTGCATGCCTCCCCCAGATAAAGAACATGTGAACGTGGATGCCCTAGTTATCAATCAATCTTTATAATTTGTATACGGTATAGACGAAAATAAAGAGAGACAAAACATGTAGTTATTCATTTTATCGTACATATTTTTATAGTTTCGTTTTTTATCGTATTCTTCATAACATCGCTTGATTGAGGGGACAAAGTAAGTGTGAATCATGGAATGTAACCGTACAAGGTGGAAGTGTGAATCATGGAATGAACCGTACAAGAGTGGGACATAGTCATTGTTGATTGATTTGTTTGTGTTAGAGTCTAAGTCACCAACAAACTTTCAAGGGGAAGCAAGAAAGTTAGATTGCCATTGCTTTCGTCACATAAAAGAAGGGCAGATGGAGTCAGATTGGATTATATGTAACAATGATAACTCATCGTGGCTTCATAGCTGAAAAAATTCTAGCTACTAGTAAAAAATTCAGAAAAAATGTGTTTAGAAATCGACAAATAGTAATTGATGCCCTAATGCACATGCAACCAAAACCATTTTTGTCTTTTCTTCAAATTCAAATTGCGATTATGAGTCATCTTACGTTCTAGATTCAATAAGATAAAGCGTAATTGTTAGATGTGGGTTATGAATGATACTGATTGTAGATCGGTTTATTTCTCGTAAGTGTAACTAATCATTATCAGAACGCATGTGTGTGGTAGATGAACGATAGAGATAATCAATTAACTTGTATAAATCCATAAATTATATTATTATAAATTATTTGTTATTCTTATACTTTTTCCACGTAGAATATGCTTCCAATAGTTGTGGCTTGAAAGGACCAACGTGACAATATAAAAGGATCACATGGTGATTGACAGTTGTATCTCACAGACTCACACACTTCCATCTCCAATCCCAAAACCTCGTGAGCTTCAGAGAACCAGTAGAGAACAGATGGGAAGAAGTCCCTGTTGCTCTAAAGATGAGGTTATTAGAGGAGCATGGACAGCTGCTGAAGATAAGACGCTCATCGACTACATTAAAAACTATGGCGAAGGCAAATGGAGAAGCTTACCAAAGAAAGCAGGTCAGTCTGAACTTTGAATAAGTAATGGAAATATTATAATAGTTTTGTTCTGTTAATTTGAATTGTGAGTATTAATTGTAAGGAAGGTGATGAATGCAGGCCTTAAGAGATGTGGAAAGAGTTGCAGGTTAAGATGGTTGAACTATTTACGACCCGGAATTAAGCGAGGAAATATAACACATGATGAAGAGGAACTCATTATTAGACTTCACAAACTCCTTGGTAACAGGTATTTAGAACATCTCTACTCGTAAAGTTTGATATACGATTTACCATATCGGAGTATAAACTTCTCGTTGAAAATGCTCTTAGCTTCTTTCTTTCTCTTCTCTTGCCTCAAATAAGATCACAAGTAGAACCCTAAACACTATAAGATAGAACAAGAAAGAAGGGAATGAGATAAACAAAATGTTTCATTGAATGTCACATGAAGTTAATGTAATTTCTGTTCTAAAGTTCTGATTTCTCATTTTGTGAAATACCATTTTCTGGAATTGATATCTTTTTATAATAAATCTAGCCATTTGCATTGACTTGTTACTGTAAGTTGGTGATAAATACTGACAAGTTAGTGCACAAATAATGCTTCATCTTTCAATATCAAATGATTTCAATCTGCACCAATTCCAGACGACAAAAATGACTTGTCTATCTTTCGTTTGAAATGCAATTGAAAGAGACAAATCTCAAACCAAAAAGTTGATAATTTTGGAGCTGATGATGCAGATGGTCATTAATAGCTGGGAGACTTCCGGGGCGAACAGACAATGAAGTTAAAAATTACTGGAACACCATTATTGGCAAGAAACTTCAAAATTCCCAGAAATCTTCTTCCTCCCGTGAAGATCATCGGCGACAAAGCCCCGACTTTAGATCCAACTCCGATCCTGGTGTGGTCCGGACAAGAGCATCAAGGTGCAACCAAGTCACAGTACCCCCTGAGTTGCTCAACAATGATGAGCTTCACCAACTGCTCAATGAATATTCTAAGCCAATAGTAGCTCCAACTCCAGCGTTATCCATCTCGCCGCAGAACGATGAGTCGCCGCCGGAACCATTGGTGCCACAATTCTCTGCGGATTGTATTGAGTCATCAGATTTGATGATGGATTTTGAGTTTGACGAACAATTTTTATCGGATTTTCTTGACGCCGATTTTCCTCAGCTAACAAACGTTGAACATGGAGCAGCCAGTTCCAATCAGACCAACTTTTTCCAGGAAAATGCATTATTGCACGAAGATTCCAATTTTCTGTCAGCGGATTCCTCGATAGAATCTGAGTTTGACTGGGTTGTGTAGGTTAATAAAATTGAAGAAATCTTGCCAAAAAAAAATATGTACCTATGTATTTGTCAAAAAATAATGGTATTCATCTTATTGGTATATTCCAAAAATGATCTTTATATTCTTTTGGTTCAAAAATTCATTGGAACAGAAATTAAAATAAATATTGCATGAATGAGAAAGATATAAACTCGTTTTATAAAGGATTAATAACTTCTGGCCCGATAATACGATGACGATTGGCACACGTGATAGTGATGGCATGTGTCATAACATCATTAATATATTAATAGATCTCTTTTTTTACGCTGTAACTTACCATAGATTTTTAGAATCGACACTTAATCGGTGAATACACAATGCACGAGGCTTGCTAGTTACTGGTAGCTATTAATTTTGTTACTCTATTTGTAGGATTGGAAAGTTGAGCCGTTGGAATTTTAGAGTATTTAAGTTTGGCTTGTTTAAAATTTTATAAGTACGAGTTCAAATCGAATTTTTTTGGTGAATTTGAGTTTTTGTTCAAGTTCGGTTTATTTGAAGTTCGTAAGTTAACGGGCCTGTTTATGAGCTTTTTTGAACTTAACTAAACAATAAATAAAATGTAATTTTGTTTGAAAACGAAAGAGCAGGTGGAAGACGAGAGAGTGACAATGATAAGCGGCAAATTTGAAGGTTAGAAGGCATCGATCATGAGGGTAGAAAGAAATAAAGAGCAACGTCATGGTGATTGAAAAAATTAGGATTTGGTAGCTGATGATTATTTAATGATATAACGTGATTAAAAAAATTAGAGTTAGAATAAAGTGAGAATTAATTTTAAAACTACGTTGTTTTGTGTTAAACTATATAGATTTATACTAACATATTGTAATTTAAACAGTATAATTAGTAATAATACAAAAGTCAATTGTTAGGTTAATTTAGCTCGAACAAATTAACATATTTGATAATGAAATTTATTATTCAAATAAAAATTTGTGGTTATCATTGTTTGTACTTACTTAAAACAAATTAATACATTATTCATAATTTTATATTATATACATCTTTATAGTTAAAAAATTTAGCTTGTACTTACTTTTTACATCTAAATTTGATAAAAATATACATTTTTTTCAATTTACGAGTTTGTTCATAAGCATGTTCACAACCCTAAAACGAGTCTCTTAAACGAGTATGTTCACGAGTTTACGAGCTGAGTGTCTGAGTGTTCTGACTTGACTCGTTTATTTAAACGAATTTGAAAATTTGTTCAAGCTCTGGTCATTTATTAACGACCGGAGTTATGATCGAGCTCTAAATGAGCCGAGCAAACCGGTTGTTACAACATTACTCGCTTTAAATTAGATGTCTTTTAAAATTTTGTACACAAATTAAGAATAAATTTAATATGGATTGATAACATATTTACCCACTTTTTATTTATTAATTACAAAATATTCAAAGATAAAAAAATTAACATATTACATACTTTAGTGTTCAAATGACAATGATATTATTTATTTAGGCACATCAAAAGATTATGATTAATAAAAATAATATTGCCATAAAATATTAAATTTTATAGTACAAATATAAAATCACATTTAATATTAAAAGATATTTTTCTGAAACAACATTTAATAACAGATGGAACAATAAAATATTGAAAAATATATAAAAAGTGATATAAAAAAAATTTTTATAATTTTTTTAGGGAGAGTAATTTATAATATTTGATAGTGGTTAATCGGAATTTTTTTTTTGCAAACTAATAGTTATTTAGTCGATTTTAGAAATTATTTTCAATTTCAATTATGGTCCAACTTTAATTGGAAAAAGAGACCAAATTAGGCCAACCTCCACTACCTCACCAATCATCGGTTGGTACATGAAGGTGCGGATTTCGATCTTTGATTCTATAATGACAATAGTAGAGACATACAGACTCTAACTTGCTAGTTCGTTAAGTCTCTTTGAAATTTGTTGTTCTTAATTCGTGAATTAGCCTCCTAGTATTACGTTAAAAAAAAATCAATCATGGGTACCTATGACAAAAATCATGAAGCTAAGTGAATTTCTTTTTCTCAACTTTATAGATTTTGCTTTTGGTTGGGCATGCATGCAATCTTTGCTCAATTGGCTAACTTATTAGTCATATATAGTTTGTGCTTATAAATTAGTGTATGCTATAAAGTCTAAAAGTGATTATCTACCCTAAACCTACATTTTTTTATACGGGATAATTACACTGTACGTGTTTTTTAATTTTTTATTACAAAAAATTCATTTTTAAAAAGTTTTTACAGATATGTATTTTTTTTACATTTTATACGTTTTTTTTGTTTTTAATTTACATTTTTTATAACTTTTCCTTTTTTATTACATTTCATACAGAGTAACTGCAATATAAACTTTATATAAACTTACGTAAATTTTATATATGTATAAAAAAATTTATACACGAATTTATATCTATTTTTATAGATTTAAATTTAATATAAAGTTCTAAGTTATATATGTTAGAATTACTAAGTTATTTACTGATTTATGAAGATTAATTTTTTATTATCTTTTATGATTTTAAATTAAATATTAATTTTATGCACATATTATATCAACTTTATATATTTTTAAAGTGAGATATACTTATAAATTATTAAATAAGAATAAAAAATATTTTATCAATTTAAAATCATTATAAACTTCTAATTTGATACATAATTTTTTTTTTATTTTGTAAAAATTAACTTTGTATATATTATATTGCTTAAAAATATTTGAAAATTTATTAATATTTTTAGTTAGCATTACATATTAGGCCTTATTTATAAACATTAAATATATAAATATT
>CANYCX011711664.1:0-15561 GCA_948193385.1 Breynia disticha f. nivosa | reverse complement strand
TATTGATTACATTCATACATTTACATATCTGTATGACACGAGCCTGTGTGGCAAAAGATAAAAGGATTACTGTGTGTTTTCCTAGACTGCTGTGTGCGATAGTCTGTATTTACAAGTTTTGTTCAGAGTTGTGTGCTCAGGCTATATGCCTTACCTCTGCTGTGTGCGATAGAGGAAAATTCCACTGTTGTGTGGGATAATGGATAATACCCGGGTCATTCTGTGTGAAATTGCATTTCATTGCATTTCATACATTATATTTATATATGTATGATTGAGAATTGTTATTGATGAACGTGTATGGTCTGTATTCTGCTGTGTGCGATATTGAATGAAATATATTGATCTCTGTGTGAGATAGAGACGATGGAATGCTGTGTGCTTTTTGATTATTGCTCTATGTGAGATTCTTCTTATCGTTACCTGTAAGGTTCGATAATCGCATGATTGATCTGTGTGATCGTATTTTACTGTGTGCTAGATTATAATTGATAGCTGTGTGCTAAATTTGAGATCTGTGTGATATTGTTTTGTCTGGAATTCAGGGATGCTGAGGGATAAGATAGATACGCACGTCCTCGTGCTATTATATATTTTCCCCTACACATCATTGACATTAAAGCTAAGAATACTTTTTGAGTATTGTTTATACTCACCCCGTTGTTGTTTTAAATGATTGTGTAGATCGTAGGTAGCTGCCTATCACTGGACCACAGAGTTGATCGGTACCTTCCAGAGCTTATGTCAGAGGTCGAGCTCCAGTTGTCATTTTTGTTATTTTGATTTTGTACATGTTGTACATTTGTATATACACGCAGGTTTTCAGTTTGAATGTTTTCAAACTTATTTGCTTCCGCTAGTGTTTTGTTTTACGAATGAAAACTGATTTGGGCCGGAATTTATAAAATAGCGTGTATATATCTTTTATACTCTCTCTCTCCTCTGATTTTAGATTTGACTTTTATATCATTTCTATAAATTATATGGTTTATCAGGGAAATTGGTTTATAAAAATGAGTTCCACAATTTAGGCATATAGAACCAACATAAAGTAAGTGTGGACACTTACTTTACAATCATTCTAACTTAGTCAAGTTTACTTCATATATATTTTAGCATAATCTCTCCATCATGTCTAAAAACATACCATTCAAATACTCAAAATATGATAGAGTAAATGAACCCACTTACCTGAATTCCATAACCTTAACATCAACATAAAGCCAATTGCCATTCATGTTCCAATCGTAAACTCCTAAACATATAACCATACATTTCAGTACAAACACATGAAAATTGCACCATTCAGCTCTTCTCAAACAATATTGCTTAATTCAAGTAGAACATTACAACTAACTCCAATTCATTAAACCATCAACAAATTCACAGCAACCTCATCATATTTCATCTCAAGCACTTAATTCATAACTCAATATTTTGCTTTTACATACAAGAGAGCAGAGGTTTAATTACAGTTAGCAAGAACAAGAGTTTTACCGTATGTGCAGCTAAGTTCCATGAACTTCCATCAATTTTAGCTATAAATCAACCTGCAAACACTTTCTAGGGTTTCTTTACCCAACTCTCGAGCTTTTATGCATTTCCTGTAACAAATAAACTTAAGTAACCTAAGCACCGCATGTATAAATGGTCAACACGATCCACTAAACCTCGACACGATCCAATTGAATTAATGGCACGTCTCGTGCCAATTTGGATCATGGCACGATCCACATTCATTCACGGCACGTCTCGTGCCAATTTCTCCATGCATGGCACGGTTAACATGCATAAACCCACCTCATGCTTCATTCTCTTTTTATGACACGCTACAAATTCTTTTAAGCATGGTTTGTGCTTAATTTCAAGCATATGGCACAACCTAATTTTATTTAAACACATTTCATGCTAGTTTTCTCAACTATGGCACGGTTTGTATTGCATTTCAGCATGAGTTATACTTCTTTTCCTTATGCAATCATTCCAAATCATGGCCACCATTTCTAATTTCTTAATCATGGCCCTATACAGCAAATTAAAAGTATAATCATACCATTCCATTCCACTTTAATTTATTTTCATAATCTTTAATTATTTTATTTTTTCAGAGCGTTACATATAGATTAACAATTTAAGTCAATTAAAAATTAACTTATTTAACATTTGTTGTCTCAAAATTCAAATTTATATTCTTTTAGATCTATTTTTTAAATATATATGGTCTAATTTTTTTTCATGTTTTTCATATTAAAATTTTGAATATTTTTTAAATATTTTGTTTTATAAAGTTATTAACAAATTTTTAATGAGACATAACACGTTGTAATCGGATCATGTCGGGTTTACTTGTTTAGCCAAATTTTTAACGAGTCAACCTATTTACAACTCAAACCCATTTATACCATACCCAAACCCACTTAACTTTGTGTCGGGTTGTGTTGAATTAGCATGTCAGATCAATTTTTGCCGTCTAAACTAAAGGAGGGTGCTAAATTGTCGTCTCTTAGTGAGTTCTTGGTTGTTTGAAGGTTGTATAGACTTTTTTCTATACAGTAGTTACTTTACAGTTCGTTTCGAATTCATAAAGGTTTCATCTTTCAAGGTAAGAACCCTAAACTAGTCAACTTATTTTCGTATGAATTATGTATCGATCTTAGATGATGTCTTATATGGTTGTTCATGTTGAAATTTTGAAAAGTTTTCCGTTATGTCAACTTATAATAAAGTCATATGAAACCTAACACACACTATGAACATTTTGACCCTTCTTTAAAATTAAACATGTCCACGTGGCACTCTCTCATTGGATCTTTCTTCGTCTTAACCGGTCAACCACTTTAAACAATCCATTGAAATCTCATCACGTGTCCCTTTTTTCCCATCTCATTTATTGTTTCATTAAGAACATTTTCACAACGAGAAAACAGAATAGTGGTGGTGTGTGGTATACACGCCGCCTCACAGATCTCTTTTTTATATGAAATTTTAAATTTTGACTCAATTTTTTGGGATGATTCCAATAGTTTAATTAGTTTTCCAAAAATTCTTATAAAAATGTTGTTAATTTTGACAGGATGGGACATTACAGTATAAATTTTTGCAACAATTTAATCTACAAAATGACTAAATACACTACTAATTATCTGATCATAATTATCAAACTATTACCGGAAGAAATTCTTATTTTTAGACTCTTCTAAAAGATTTTAAATTTCAACCGGCTTTGATACCAATGAAAGTCAAAGTAACAAATACATTTTAAATGCGATGTAATCAAATAGAAAGAACACAACTTACTTGTTTTTGACGCAGTAGAAAATTAACCATACAAAGAGCCAGTTCAACTCCTTCCTTCACGAGAATCGTTTTGATTGTCTTTTTTACGAGTATATGTTTTTTTTTTTTGTCTGAACTCCCGGTATCCTCGACACATTGGCCGAGACTAATCCGGGTTCGGAGCGAGAGGCACAGCTCCTCTCTATTGTGTGAGTATATGTAAGTATGGAAGGAAGGAGTATATGTAAGTATACTGGTTATAGGTTTTGTCTGTCTTCCTATTGTGTGATAGAGAGAGAAAGTTATGGAAGAATAATTTAATGGTTAGTTTCTTTTAACCTCATATATAGATATATGAAATGTTTATTTTGCCCCTCACGACTCATTATGAGCGGGCCCAACATAATGTTTTATGATAATTTGAATAAAAACGATTTATGAATTGATTATGGACCATTTATTATAGCAACCAATTTGTTGACATTTATAGTAACCAATTTGTTATTAGGGACCATTTATTATAATTTTTAATGTAGCAATAAATTTGACTAGAACTTAGAAGTTGAATATAATGCATAATAAAATTCATTCTAAATTATTCTTCATATTCACGAAAATAAGATAAATTATTATACTCTTATTTCCAATAAACTTGAAAATAAAAATGGAGAGTTATTGATATAGGGATAATTATATAAATACTAACTTTTTAATAAGAGTATACAATCTTAACATTCAATTTCTAAATTATTACTTTTTTTAACTTGTCTTTTATGTTTTTGCAAAAAGAAACCCAATAACCACCTCAATAACTTCCATAAATGTTATAATTGAAATTTATTTAATTGACAATGCATCCACGTAAAAATCCCATTAATATAACATGAACTCGAGTCTGTTAAGCCCAATTATAAAATTTAATAAATAATTATATAAATAATATTATTAATATAAATTATTAAATTAACTCTCCTTAATCACACTCGCACATTTAATTATACATTAACTCATGGACTACACCTATAAAAAAAGAAGTCTCCTCATACATTTTAGGTGCATAATCTCCGACACTACTCATACTCTGTTAAAAGTTATGTCAGAATTCCTGTCTTGAGAGTCGTAAAGTTCCGGAGGTCTAGTCGGCCTCACCTTTGTCTCATTT
Organism: Breynia disticha f. nivosa; assembly: GCA_948193385.1. Taxonomy (NCBI): domain Eukaryota; kingdom Viridiplantae; phylum Streptophyta; class Magnoliopsida; order Malpighiales; family Phyllanthaceae; genus Breynia; species Breynia disticha. The sequence continues at coordinate 11,123 of CANYCX011711664.1, read as the reverse complement.
TGTAGGATTTAGAGCTCATGTGATTCGGTTCATAACCAAGTTCATCCAAAATTATTGTGGTTGCTAATTAATGGAAACAAAATGCACGCATATATATATATATATATATATGAATTTTTATATAAATATGAAGCTCAAAAATTAAAATTTAATATAAATAAAAATTATTGATAAAATTAATGTGTGTATTTTTTAAATATATAAATAATTTAATTAAGAAAATAAATTTTAAAAAATAAATAATAAACATATATATAATAATTAAAAAATTTATATCTATATAATTAATCAAAAAAATAGTGTATTTTAAGATCCGTGATGGTACAGGATGTCGTAAATGAAGTAAGTGTGTTTATAGTTAGTGGTGGTTGTATTAATATTATATCTGATTTCAAAAAACAATTTATTAAAAACAAAAGACAATACATTAAAGAGTTGTTGGTACTGTTTCCTTCTTCCTCTCTCTCTCTCTCTAACACTAATACAAAACCCTACTTCTTTTTCCACCAATAATGGGCTCTGAAGGATCACAGGTTGTTGGTAAGTCTCTCTAAACAACCCTCTTTTCCATACGTTTGCTGCTATTTTTGAGTTTTTTGTATGACTTAGTGTTTCAATTTGTTGGTGTCAATTAGTTTCTTGTCAAGTGCTCTGGGATTTGAAATATTCACTGTATGATGGGATCCTTTTAGAATTTTGTAATTTATTGAAGTGAAATGCGAATTTTGATGAATTAAACGAGGCTGTAACTATTTTTAGGACAATAAACTTTATTGCTTCAGTACTCCTCTTCCAATGCTTTTTGTGCTTGTGCAGTAGCTTGGGGGTGAGTGGGGTGGGGGAGGTTTCTTTTAATGAGTGTTTTTGTGCTGGAATTCGCTGATATGATAGAATTACAATTGCATTTTAGCTTCAATAAGTCGTTCAAAGTCGCAAATGTCTGCTTGGTTGGACGTTAATTTTGGATTGTGATGTTGCATTACTGTGTTCAACTTTGAGTTTTTTGAAGGATTCATAAATGGCCATTGATGACCGGGTTAAAAGGGATAGGGGATGACATTAATTTTGGAATTTTGTAGTTACAAACTGTGAATGCCTTACTGGATTTCTGCATTTTGTTTCAGTAGTTTTTAGATTCAGTTAATATATTTTTCTGCTACCATTTTCTTTTGTGAATAATGTTGTCAAGTTGTATTAATTGCAGTACCCAGGAACTTTAGATTATTGGAAGAGCTCGAGAGAGGGGAAAAGGGTATAGGGGATGGAACAGTCAGCTATGGGATGGATGATGCTGATGATATCCTGATGCAGTCTTGGACTGGAACTATAATTGGTCCTCCTGGTGTATGTATTTTGCCTTTTCTGTCCTGTTTCATGCTCTAGTTAGGCGGCTTATTTTGATTGGATAATGGATATTTTTCTACATGTTATTTATGCTAATTTTGGCTGGTTTTGAAATATCTTTCATTAGATGCTGTTGATTTTAGTAGAGTCAATTTTCTGAATAAACTCTTGGATTTAATAGAGAAGTATATGGCTCATGTTGTGTAGGTATAGACACTGCAGTTAAGGGGAAAAATGGGTGATAATTTCAATATTGTATATGTTTATTATCATTGACAAAGTAGTCGAACAACTTCGGCATACTTCATTTATTCAACTTTTTAATTTTTGAGTTTTTTTTTTTGATTGAAATGTTTTAATAAATTAAAGTATGTAAAAGAATAATAGAAAATAACCAACTTCCAGTAATTCAAACAAATAATATCAGCTAATGGGTTCCTTAAAAATTTTTTCCATGAACGTTTCATTTTATATGATGATTCATTGATTTTTTTATGTTTTGACAATTTTGTGATTACGGTAAGTAGACAGTGGTAATTCAGCTTAAAGTAAACAAACTGACTAAACAATTTTTTTTTTGTTGGCAACAAAAAACCTGAATTTGTTATATAATCTATTTCAAACACAAATCTCTTTCCAACTCTACTCATCTTGTTATATATCTCACCTTTTTAAGCAACACATGATAAAATATGGTCACTTTTCAAAAAGGTCAATGTTACTCAAGCTCAATTCTTCGTAAGGCAGACTGGAGATTGGCAAGACTCTTGTCTAGATTATAAGCTAGATTTCTTATATATTGTGATGAGTGAAACCTAACAAGTTTCTGACAGACAATTATGGTTTCTCTTTTGGTGGTTTGAGGCGGAGAAAGATTTGATGTGGTTAGGTTACTTTTAAAATGGGATGTTCTCTATCAATGATCTTGTCCTTAGGAAGACAATGTGTCTGTTAAAGAAATAGAACTATTTACCTGAACTTTTCTTGTGATGGCCACCAATTGTTGCAAGTCAGAAATTAGATAGCCGGAGACTCTGAACATTATGATGAATGAGTCATTTTGATCTTGATGGTAAAATAATGAAGATCTTTTGTCCCATTAAAGAGACTCGTTCCAGTATATGGGAAATTGTTAAAGAAAGGAAATATATCTGATGTTCGATTTGGGATACAACAGTAGAAATGCCGCTGTATGGATGAATTTGGCAGGTATTTGGAGGTTCAACAGGTACAGGCTTGTCTGATGGAAAGGCGATAGTGCTCTCACAAGATTATTAAATTCTTAAGAAAGAAACAAATAATTTGTCACTAATCTTGCTATCATTATTCATAGTAGATGTAATATGAGACCATGAAGCTGTAATTGCATTTTGGCAAATATTTAATCATGTTGGCCATTAATAGCTTCATTTTTTATTGATCATATGCTTATAAACAATTCAAGAGATGCATTTTCCAAACCCGGGTATTCTTAACTAATTCTAATACTAATACTAAATGTTGACACTATATATTACTATTTAGGTCCTATCAGAATTTTCATCAGTTTTCATCCTAACAGGAATTATCTCTCTATGTTGCTTTGCAGACTGTTCATGAGGGGCGAATCTACCAGTTGAAACTATTTTGTGGTGAGAATTATCCTGATAGTCCACCAAGTGTGAGGTTCCAAACTCGAATAAACATGACCTGTGTTGATTCTGAAACTGGAGTAGTAAGCCACATTCAGCTGTTACTTTTTCCTTGTTCACTATTTCTAAGTTGGTAATATTTCTTACTTGTCAGTGGTGACTAAAAACAAACCATTGTGCTACTGAAATAACAGGTTGAACCTTGTCTCTTTCCCATGCTGGCTAATTGGCAGCGGGAATATACCATGGAGGATATATTGACTCAGCTGAAAAAGGAAATGATGTCTCCACAGAATCGGAAACTGGCTCAGCCTCCTGAAGGTATGCAAATCCCTTTTGTTCATCCTCCCATTTTGAATGCCACAGCAATCCTGTTTTGGTCTTTTTGCATTTCTCTATTGAATCTGATGTGCCGAAATTTAGACAGGATTGAGAATTTATAATTTTCAATAATGACTTCTAATTTCTACTTAGAGAAGACTTGAGTTGTTTGACTTTATGAATGACACATTGATAGGTAAATGGAATTTAGTCACGAGGGTACTTTTTTGTTTCTATGGAGTGCACATTGCAACTACAACTGCTATAGGTTAAGGCCCTTTTTGTTCTTGAAACTTGATGTTTGCTTCAAGATTCACCGATCCAACACATTAGAGCAGCAAACATAGACCAGTTGTTATGTTTTAAGTCTTAATTCATCTTGCCCTTGTTTGTGCCTCATTTAACAACTGCTCCTGCATGGCACGCCAAATGGCTAAGACATACTAGATTTGAAAAGCCAAATCATGGCAGTATCCCAAAGCTGTCGAAGTGATATTTTGTTTACAATAACCAAGGCCTTGTGTTCTGATTGGATATGCAATCCCCGGTGAAACAAATCACGGAAAACAAAAGCCTTGGATAATTGCTCAACAGTTAGGGATGTAAATGAGCCGAGCCGAACTGAGTTTTGGAGTGTTCAAACTCGGCTTTTTTAAAATTTTACAAGTAAGAGCTTGAGCTGAGCTCAAAATTTTGTCAAGTTTTGACAACAGTATGCCATGTTGGATTGAAGTGGACGATTTCCGATCAGCTGGCCGTGCTGGAACCAGCAGATAAACTTTTATGGACAAAGTGCTAACAATATGGAAGTTGATAATGCAGGAAATGAAGAAGGAAGGATGGATCAGAAGGGTCTAGTGCTAAGGTGTTGTATTCTTTGAATCATCAAAAATTGAACGAAGAAATTGTATATAGAGAGAACTCCATGTCTGCTGCTAGGCACGTCATTAATATATATTTATACAACTGTGTATGTCTAAAGTAACTTTTCATTATGCTGCCTAAATAAATCGAAACTGACGAAATTAACTCATAAGTTGGTTTATGTTTGAGTTGTTAATTTTGTGTTTCTTGTTCAAGTGTAAAGTGATATTAACTGCCCAGAATTTAGTTGTGCTGCGACTATTCTTTGTTTTGTCAAATATGGATTTGCTGTTCCATGGTGTAATTTTGATTGATTTAATCACGATAACCTTTGTGTAGGGGTGGGAATTTGGATTAAGTAGGTTGTAATTGTGTCGTATTTTTTTTATCTGATATTATTTATGACATAAATATTATAAAAATTAAATTTGTGTCTCGTATTCTGCTGAAGTCACCGATCGAAGGAAGTTTTTGTTGGTTTTTAAGTCTTCTTTATTCTTGTATACTGGAAGTAACTGGAGTTATGAATTTTTCCTCTACTTTTTAATGTTTTCATATCATGAGATTGAAGCCTTAATAATTTGTTTATTTTTGTTTTCTAATACTTGATGGTTTCCTGCAATCTTTTTCCTTCATATACTTGATGGTAACTATGTTGTTTCTTTTCTACTGTCAACATTTGGATTACATTATGTGTGGTTGACGACGGATTCAGGAATATGACACAAAAAAAGGTACCAGATTTTGTCAAGTCAATGTTTATAACTTTTAATCGACATATTTGACGATAATCAGTGATAACATTATCCATAATTAAACTAACTAAATCTTGCACTATAAAAATTTTGCCGGAGTTGATGGTGCCCATTGGCCCCACTAAGTCCAATCAATGCTTTATTGCCACCAATAATTTAAAATGATTGCTTGATGGAACTTCAATTTCTTAAAGTGACATACAAGCCAAATAAAGAGGGTTTTTATACTATGAATCCCTTTAAAGACGGGATTTATTGAGACAACTGTTTAATTCAGTAAAAATAAATTTAGTCTTTTAATTTATTCAGTAAAAAAATTTAATTTTATGTAATTTTTATATTTCAATTAAACGAAAAAGAGATCTCATTGAGGTCATTCTAAATGGACTCATATTAAAATTCACCAAATAAGGAAACTAAACTTTCAGTGGCGTCCACTTTGTTTATGATTTGTTGTTTATATTTGGATAATACTTGATTCTTCCTTCACTCTGCTAAACTAAACTCACACGCTTATGCAAGAAAATTTTTGGTATAATTTGGATTCATGATAGGCGTACAGTACGATTCATTTTTGCTCATTCGGTTCAAGTCGTACCAACTGAAATTAATTTAAGAAAATTCAAATTAATAACTAGAAAGCATTTTATGAATAAATAGATGTGATGCGCAAAAAATTAGTTCATGTTTCAAAAATAAAAGAAAATCTAAAATAATAGTAAATTGAGATTTTTACATGGATACATGACTCATTAAACAAAATTCATTTATAGCAACTATGGAGGTTATCAAGGTGGTTAGTGGGAGTATTTTAGCAAAAATATAAAAGACTAATTAAAAAAGAAGTGGTAATTTAGAAAATCAGTTTTAGAATTGCACACCATAATTAAAAAGTTGGTATCTATGTAATTATCCCCAGTAAATTACTAAAATATCTCACCAACAACATAAAATGAGCCGGATCGAAGATTCACATTATCAAAATGGGCTTCGCCGCTAGAGAGAAATGCTAGAGAATATTATTTTTAGTACTCAAAATTTGAAAAAGATAAAAGAATGAGGTGAGATAAACTCAACAAGAGTTGACATTATAGCCAACTTAAGATCTATCATACAACTAATTTTAAAATATAACATCATACAATAATAATATTACTAGTACAAACAATACTAAATAATTTTCAAACTCATTTTATAAAATCCATTTCACCAAACATATGATAACGCAAAAATTTCATATCTAAATATGTAGAAGTTAGGGACAAATAATTATGAACCAACTAACCATTACATAGGCTCTTGTTCCAATATACAAGTTTAGCCTCAAAATATTCTTAAATTTTTATAAAAATCATATTCAGTCATTAATACATAACAAAAATCCCCACTAAACCTAGCCAAACTAACTTAAAATCCAACCAAACCAAAACCCAACAAAAATCCAACCTCTAACCAACCCAAATCCTTCATTCTGAAACTTAACCTCTCAAATCAATTGAAACCGAAGCAAGAAACCAACACAAACCATCAAAACTCTAGAAGATTCGATAGGTAAAGTGAGTAAAAATGTGGCATCAATTAAGGGTTTTAGCCTTCACTATAAGTATATATAGTGTTGCTAGGAAAAGACTCATTTGTACATCATTTGTCCTTTATTCATATATCCATATACAAGGGTACCTATGGAATACAACAAAAAACAAAATACAACAACATATACTACAATGAATACAAAAACAAACCGAAATCAACCAAACTCATCCTAACCGACAAAACCAAACATAACTTAACCAAAAAAATCCTTTTCTTTCAACAAAATTTAGCAAACCTGAACTACAACCAACCATTCAACAAAGAATCCTACAAAACCAAACCAACCTCACTCTTTTTGTTTTTGAAAGATTTGAACCGAACCATGGAGAGAAGAATGTTTCAACTTAGCTTGAAATTGGATCCAAAAACCTGAATGAAAAAATGGCCCCGGTTTGAGTTGAAAACCAAGATAAAAGAGAAAAGAACGACAAGAAATAAGCAAAAAATCCATACGAAGTGAAAAGAACCGATATCATGCAATAAAAGAACATAGTTTCTGACACTTAATTACTTTTCAGTTTATTCCAATTACTTGTCATATAATAAAATTCCACATTTTTTTGCGATTTAATACATTCCAACACGTAAATAAATTCAAGTGTCGATATGAAAAAGAATCTCAATGTTTACATCCACAAATGTACTAACTATCATATTTCATCATATATTCATGCGGAATTGAAATAACCCAAAACCATTTATAAATCAAATGGTAAGAAATGCCCAAAACATGGTTTAAACAAACATTTCTTAAAATATGAAAATAATTGTCAAACATAGGTAGATGGATCCCCCAACATCTTGGCAAGTAGTCTCCTAATCGTGGAGTGGATAAGTAGCACTTGCGATCTACTCAACAACCTCAACGCTCTGTTTTCACATAATTTCATAAATGTAACATGAGTATAAAACTCGATAAGTATATGCGTCAGAACACCTACCTAACTATATAAAACGTAATGCACTCATTGACTAGTTAGACATACATTATATTAATTCTTTTCTACCATTTCAGCTGAACTCATGTGCATTATAAATTTCCTGTCATTTTTTTGTCACTCGCCTATTATACCATCCCTAACATCTTAATTGTAAGTCTTGAGTGAGTTATGGAGAAACATCATCTTAAGTTTTTGGCATGAAAACCAACAATGTAGCAATACACTGGTTGGCACATTGTTTAAGAAAACCGTGTACGAGAACATGTAGAAACTTAAAGAGGCCAATTGACAAAATTGAAAATAGGATAAACACACGGGTTGGTAATCAATCTACACAAATCGTGTGATATGTAATGTAATCCCAAAAAACAGATCAAAAAGTCATTTTCATCAACCTCTAAGCCTAAAATTTCACCCACATATAATCTAAACATTAAGAGACATAAGCACATTATCCCTTTATCATTAAAGCATGTTCCACACTTTAATTCACATTCCAAGCAATAATCTTAATGTCATTACATACAACACAATTCATTTCTTATTTCCTAACTATTCATCATGTGTCCTTCCTTAATATGTTCTCATTAATTCAACAACACAACACACATTATTAATTCAAAATCAATAAATTGATTATACAAATTCAATTTAATTCCAATTCAAAACACAACCATATTTCAAAATTTAAATCATAATTAGCACCATTCTTTTCAAATTACTAATTCATGACTCATGAACTTCCAAGGAATTCACAGTCAAATTCATAATCACATCATCCAATGAGGCTTGTCTTTACCATGTAAGTCAGATTGAAGTTTTAGTAGAGTACACAAACAATTCGAGTCATTACATAATTGTGTATCTAACTGTGTAATGCTCTGGAACCTTAAATTCACACCATTCATGCTTAACAAGTTTATGTCTCAATTCAAAACACTTCCAAATCTTCAAACTTAGAAACAAACCTTCCAAAAAAAACTCAATTCCTTGATAAAAGAAAGAATTAAATAGTGTTGAATGATTATGACCATAATCGAATATCAACTTAGTCATATCCAATCAATCATCATTCTTTTATCAAAGAACCACAATTCATACCATTTATTAATTATTTTATCAAACATTTCCATCATTCATCAATCCATAACAAGAAAGTACCAATTCTTGATGTACTAATTACATTCATCAATATACATTATATTTCACTCTAGAATTCAGAATCACAACATAAATATATCTTTTGTGCGTGCGTGTGTGCGTGTGCATGTTTTCCAAATTTTTTCCCTTCGAAACCCAATTTTGTTCCATTTTTGGCCTTCAAATTGGAATATACACATTTTGAAATTCAATTAAAATCACATACAAAGTACTTCAACTATTTCATAATCATTGTGGCATTCAAGTGCACTTCTTGTACTGTACATCAATCAATAGCTCAACAAGTCATCATAACTTAGAATCATATTCAAATACATACGTAAGCATTCACTGATATTAACTTATCAACATTTTAGCATAAGATATCAAATATAAATAAGTATGTTAGTTGTACATTTATCATACATCTTTCACTCTTTTACTCAGGAATTGTTCTTGGTTTCTCACCTCAAATTCTCTTTTCAAAAGCAATTGTTTAGCTTTATTGCCAACCTCTTATCTCTTTCCTACAAATATTCTTGTTATAATTTAAAATTTAGAGTGATTGCATTCTTTCTTTCTCTTTCTCTCATTTTCTCACTCTCTTCTTATGAAAAAAATTCCAGCACATGAACACACACACATATAAATGGCGTGACAGATGACACGTTCATAAGCATCCCCATTGTTCCTTTTCTTTTTCCAAACATATCATATATTAAATTTTTGGCATCTTGTCTGATCAGTTTTATTTTTGTGTATTTTGCTAGTCCACTACAAAAAACTGTGCATTTAACATCCAACTTTTTGGATGCTAAATACATAATTTTAGACACTAAATGTATTTAACATCCAAAAGTTAGATGTTAAAATGGTGGATGCTAAAAAATTAATATGCACATAGATGCTAATTTTAGTGTTTACATGGATGCTAAAAAATTTTAGCATCCATGTGGACGGTAAATGACCTTGCCAAAAATTCTGCCACTCTGTTCAACATCCTGCCAACTTAACGTCAATGTGGACTTTAAATTTAGCATCAATGCGAACTTTAAATTTAACGTCCACGTGGATGTTAAAAAAGCTAAATGTGCGAACGCTAAATTTTAGACGCTAATTTAACAGAATCTTGTAGTGGATCCTTTAACTAGAATTGCTTTGGGTAACGCCACAATTTAATCTTTCAATTCATTTATTTTTCAATTCCTATAATTTTTTTCTCTTAAAATTGTATACATATATAAATGTCAATTATATCTCAAACTAAATAAATATATACCTAATGAAATTCATGGAAATGCAAAAAAGTTCAAAGTGTTACATAAATAGAACAATTTATATGAAATAAAATGAAAATTTTGTATTTTTATCTCATTATTTTTATTTTTAACAATTATTTTATTAGAAAACTAACAGTTTTTTATACTTACCTTTTACATATTACTAAACATATTTTACAAACATATTTCATACTTTTAATGTTTTACTTGTTTTTAATATTTAATTTTCATTTTTATGAAGTAAATTTTAGGGTATGTTTGATAAAATAAATATTCAAATACTGAAAAATTAACAGTTAAATGCTTAATTTGTTAATATAATTTTTTTTGTAATTAAAAATTATGTACTGAATTTATTTAGTTGTTTGATAAATATAACTGACAAGAACCAAATTAATATTTGAAATCTGTACAAAATTTTAAAAATACAAAATAATAAAAGCTTTGAGAGCATTAGCTAGAAGAATAGAGAATATTCATTTGTGAATGCACAGATAAAAAATAAAATAATAGAGTATGCATGTGCTTTAGATTTTTTTCTTTTAAGATTAAGTCATGTTTTTACAATAAAATTTTTATTAATGATTATAATGAAAAAATTAATAATTTAATTTTTTTAAGTTATAATTATTAATAAGTATAAAAGTTTATAAAATTTGTCTCTTAATATTTGAATAAATTTGATTATAAAAAAAATTTAATTATTAGTATATAATTTAAAAAAAACATGACTTAATTATTTAATATTTTAAATTTAAATTAAATTCTAAATTAATATTATTTTTTTACAAAATTTTAGGCAAGAGACCAGACTATCTTACGATTACGAACCAAGAACAGAAAGTCTCCATTGTACCTAGCAAATCAGTGGATATAGACTTGTATGCCTTTCTTAGTGTAGCAAGTCAGGGATTGAATTCTACACTTTAGTATATCGACTGACCCCTTTTATTACTGAACCTACGAGAGAGTACTAAAGTAATAATATTAAACAGCCTTAGGGCAACTCCAACCCAGACCAAATTGGTGTGGGTGGAGTCTCTTTGCAGTAGAGAGAGGGGTCTGCTCTATTTTACCGCACCCACTTGGGGTACTGAAAGGATAATTTATTCTGCCCATGACGTTTGGGTTGCCGAATAAATATAATTAAGTTAAGGGACTTAATTGTGATTTATTTGGTTGAAGGATTAAATTAGAAGCATATTTAGTTTAGGGACTAAAATGCAGTTTTACTTTGAAAGGTACCATTTCACC
>CANYCX011711649.1:0-23094 GCA_948193385.1 Breynia disticha f. nivosa | reverse complement strand
ATGATTTGATTTTTTTCTAATCAGTCAAATTCTAACATATGAATGAATTAAACCAATTAATATAAACTTTAAAATAATGAATGATAAACCATAATTAATTTTGGTATATCTAATTAACGATTAAATTTGTTGGTATTGTTAGTAGGGCTGAGCATAGATCGTGTCGGCTCTATTATGACCTAAGAGCTACACTCAACTCAAAGTTTCAGTCATTTCAGTTTGTGTCTTTCGATATTTTGGATCTTTCTGATTCTTTCGATATTTCAAGTTAGTTCGGGTCAATTTGGGTCAGTTTTTCAAGTCTTTTGGTCTGAAGAAAACGAGACAAATCAGATCATGTTTTGGATCGGATATTCGGTCCTAGTTTAGTTCTTCAGTTTAATACAGTTCGATTCGATTTTTAGTTCGGGTATTGCTTAAGAACTAGAATCGTACCAAATGAAATTTTTCGAGTCAATTTGATTTGAAAAAAATAAAAAACCGACAGTTCTTTTTTATTCCAGTTCTTTTCATATCGAATATCCTATTCAGAATAAGAATTTCCAAAGCCCATGCTTAGCTTCTCAAATATGAAAAATATTTTTCACAAACTAACTTTACTTTATTTCATAAAAACACAGTATCTGAGTTTGAAGATATCTCATGGCTAACTTTACTTATATTTCTTCCATACGCCACTCCTTCTAGAGATCAATAATGTTAGTTCTCTTGCCTTTATTTTTTCTTTTGCGTGGTTGGATCAAAATCAACTCTTACGGTGAAGAAAGTTACGTAAGAAGGACCATTTGCTGCATAAATTGTAAAAAAAAAAAAACGAATCCAATGTTTTTAGTGACGGAGATTAAAAAATGGGAAATCTATTTCTAGGACCTAATTGAAGCAATGAGGACTGCTAAGTGTAATTAGAGTATAATCGGGGTATTAAACTATCGATTCTTCAATTTATAATCTTTTATGTAAACTATATCGAAGGAGCGATGATTGGTTTTTATTGTTAGTCTCAAACAACAATAATATGTTTGCTTTTTTATCAGCTCATTTTTTTGTTATAAAATTTTAGGATAGGGGCTGGATTGGGCCACGAATAAGGGCAGAGAGTCCAAAGAGACCTGACGAACCAACAGGTCAAAGCTTATATTACGGAGCCAGAGATCAAACCCCGCACCCTCAGTGTGCTTGTTGACCCCCTTTACCGCTGAACTCTCGGACGAAGGGTATAAACGACGGGGGCTTTCATTGATCAAACGACAAACTCATGTAACTGGATTGAGTTTGAGCATACGACAAGTAGTTGATTTCAACCAAACGAAGCCGTTTTGACAGACCTTATCTAATCACACACTCATCATCTCTCAAGTAAATTCTTATAGCAATCTTCCTTTCTCAAAATTTTATAAAAAATATTACCAAACACATCAATATCCTATTGATTGAGATCTTTACCCAACTACACATATAATAACAACTACTAATAACTAACTCAAACCCTAATTTCGTAATCTTCAATATTATTCAGAACCGTCTATTTATTTAGAGCGGAGAGAGAAAAAACAAAGTCACACAAACATATTGGGAGCCAAAGTTGAGTAATGTAGTGATTTGAAAAAAAATCACAAAGCTCATAAATAGAGTAAGAGATATTGGCGTGCCATTTAAAGCCATTTCCAAAACACTTGTTTCTTGGTAGCATATATAATTCCATATTAAATCAAAATCCATTGGTGAATTTAAAATCAAATCAACATAAAATGACAAAAAATAAAACACATTTATATAACATAACTTCACATAAAAATCCAATTTTAGAGTCATCACAAGCCCAAAATCTTTCCATTATTTTGAGGCTTAGGAAAGCTTCACATATTTTCCATGATTGTGACTACATAAGCATTTAGGGACCACTTTTAGGTTTTATGTTCTTGGAAATATAAATTAAAAATATCTATATGGTTATGGGATATGATTAAGCTCTATTTATGTTAATTTCATTTATTTCATTGTATGAATATATAATTACTTATTGAGCAATAGAAAAATGCCAAAATGGCATAAGAGGGAATTATTTTCTTATAAATGTATATTTAAGTGCAAAAAAATGGTTGTTGCTTACAAAACAGAACAAAAATGCTTTTAAAATGAAATTCAAATATAAGATGGTATGAAAATCTATTTTGCTTTGCCACGTGGACGCTGCGTGTGATCGGGAATGGGGGGCTTTTAGCATGATCCGGAGAAATGAGCTTGGTAGCTTCATTGGAGGAACGTGTCGAAAGATCAGAGATTGCGTTGACCCGCTTATTTTGGAGACGATGGCAATTAGGGAGGCGCTAAGCTGGGTTAAAGAACGTGCTAAGAGGAATGTGATTATTGAATCATACTCTGCAGTTGAAGTTAATACTATCAATGAAAGGCGACAGTTTAATTCGGGTTTTGGCATCTTGATTTTTGAATGTGTTTCGTTGCTAACAACTCTTTATAATGTGCGAGTTGTATGTATTAGAAAATCGGCGAATTCGGTGGCACATAAACTTGCACGTGCTACGGGTTCATTTCCCGATCGAACCATTTGGGGCCTTAACCCCCCATATTGTATTATGGATGCTCTTGCATCTGATTTAAGTTAATGAAATGCAATTGTTCTAAAAAAACACATTGAAAGTGTCAACTATTTGGTGGATTCTTGAGTGAGGACGTTCTTATTTATTGTTGATGAGAACGTCCTTACTATTGTTAGATTTTGTAACTTTTTGTTTAGTTTCTTTATTTATTATATAACATATATAAAATTATGTAACTTAAAAAGATAAAAAATTACATAACATTTTTGTTGTGTAATAATTTTTTTTATTATGCAACGGAAAAAATCTCTAAAAAAATTCTAAATTTCTTTATACAGTATAGAGCACAAATAAGTAATTTAATTTATTGTTTGCAATGATTGAAATCTCTATAACGGTAAAAAAAACTACTACAAGAATAGACACGACATGTGAGCATCCGCCTCTTTGTCCCTATTTTATCTACGTATGAGTAAAGATATTTTACAGAAAAAAAATTATCTTAGCGATATGAGTGTTATTAATTTGAGAATGACAAAAATAATTTTTGAATAATAAACATATAAATAAAAATTTGAAATAAATGGCATATCATAATTTTGGTAAAGAAGTCACTTTCAAGATTAATCTATTACTGCAAAATGCGAATCAGAGAACAAAAGTATTGAATGGTTAGTCGGAAAGTTGGGATTTAAGTATTTATTTGCGGTCTTCTTCATCCAACGTATTTTCCATTTAATATTTAATGAAAGTTGGTCGAAACTTGTGGGATTTAGTACATCCTTTTTTTTATATTATATTCATAAATTATACTTTTAAATTTGATGTTTTAATATATAAAGGTAATTTTTTAAATTTATTTATATAAATAAAATATTATACTCTTTCTGTTCTTGAAAATAGACACATTTTGTTTTATATACAGTGTCTCAATATATAGGTGCACTTGTGTATTTAAGTTCATTTATGATGAACAGATTAACATTTTTACTCTAATTTATGAACCAAATTTTTGAATATAGTGTTTTCCAACAAAGAATTTTTAAGGGCATAATAAGAATAACACATAATTTAACTAACTTTAACTACTACAACTATTATTTTCTCAAAAACTGTGAAATTCTTATTGTGTCTATTTTTATTAAACAGATGGAGTATAAGTTTTCTACTTAAGGGGAACCATATCCACAGCCCCCATAAAACTATTTATAGTTAGAGATTTGTCAGTCTAATCATAAGTGGTATTCTCACCAGTTATTATCCAATCTGTTGGGTAAGAGTTATAGTCATTAGCATGTCAGATTCAGTGTCTTTAACACTATATATTTCTGGGTTCGTTCGTGATTTTAATGGTTTGAAAGGCATAGAGTTGAAAATTGGATCTCAAGTTCTGAATTGAATTATGGTTGAATCATAATAACTAAGTACCTTATTATAGGTAAGGATTGATAGTTATGTGATTTGACCATATCAAATTTGGTTGTTAGGGATATAATTTCTTTCACATATTTAGAAGTAACATCATCTCAAACTATATTCTTCAACCATCCACATTTTATTCCCTTTTTTTAATCTCTCATTAAAATAAACAATTATTATACAGTATTTTCCTCTCAACAACGAATTCAAATTTTTTTATTGGGTGATAAAATAGAAAAATTAAAAACGATATGGTAAGAGTCACAACAAAGGAGGTAATACTATAAAAACAAAGCGATAATAGAGACGACATTACAAGAAAATATACGACAAGAAAAACGACCGACCTTCTACTTTCCTTTTTATGCGTGATTGTTGCTCTGGTTTCTTTAATGTTTGATAAGTTAAATATTTTAAGAAGTTGGATTTAGGTATTATGATTTAATATGTATTCCATATAAAAATGCATGCCATAAAGTTTTTAATGTTTTTTATTTTTTTAATTTAAAAATAATTATATTTATTTAATTAATTACAAAAAAATAATTAATAAGTAATCAGATGTCTAGTAACTACCAAATTAATATTCTATTTTTTAATATTTAATTCTTTTTAAATAAAAAATATATAGAAAGTTGAATATATTTTGGTTTTACCAAAATATTGTTTAGCTTTTTATGCCAGAAATGCTTTATCTGTTACTTGAGATGTAAATATGTCTCTTTTTCAGATTCACCCTCTGTTTTTTTTCCTTTTATTATCTTTTTCTTATATTAAAAAATTGGAATAAATAGATTTTTTTTTTGCAAAGTTTTTTGTTTGCATTTAAAAAATTCAATAAGTAGTGCACTCAAAAGTTAAAGTTGTACTTAAAATATTTATCAAAAAGTTGTGCATAAGAGTTCAAAAAAAAAAAAAGTTGTGCATAAAATAAGGATGGATGTTTCTCTACAGATTTGGACTATTATTGAATCAGATGCCTTTACAAACAGAGAATTAATTCATACTATTGATTAGTTTTGTAGATTGTACAAAAATAAATTATGAATGAGTAAATTATAGATGAATTAACTTTTAACATGATAATACGATTTACGAGTACACATTTATGATTCGACATTCGTTATAATTGAACAAACAAAAAAAACAGTGGATGGCCAAATCTCACATGAGTTTCAAACCCTCCAATAAAAATCAAGAAAGAAATGCATATTTTAATCCACTAAACATTCTTATTGACTTGGAAGGTTTAATGAATTGATGAGATCTTCTTCTTCTCAAAGGTGTTAATGTTAAAAGAAGCCACATGTACATCTCATATCAAATTGTTTTTTTTTTATTTCAGTTACTTTCCGATACGATAATCTGATTTGTGAATATACGTATATGATCCGATACGAATTACACGAATTTAATTTTTATAATGTTAACGTCGCAACTAATTATATTTGATAGGAGATAACACGACTCGATTATAACAGGTTGGAAATTCAGTGCTGAAGCACCATTAAGACATTTGTATATTATGGGACAGAACATCAACCAATCAAAAGCAAGAGGAAGTACCAGAAACCTAATCTGGTAAATATAAAATACCAACAAGGGTTTTTATTTTCTCACCCAAAAACCTCATCCTCCCCACAATATGGGTCCCACTCTCTTCTCTACTTTAATTGCCCAATTAAACTTAAACAAACACTCCTCCTCTTCATCTTTTCATTTGGGAATTTTAATTATACTCCTTAATCACACCAATTAATTATTAATATTTTTCTCTTAACAACTAGCTTTAGGACAAATACATATATTTGGTATTATTACTTACAAGGTTGTTTTTGTCAGGTTTGTTGGTAAGAAATGCAGGCTTGTCTAAATCCACATTGGTCTACATACAATTAATACGTTTTATTAAAAAAAAATCACTTCTTTATCGATCAAAATGGAAGTAGAGAGAATCTAGAAAATGCCCATTTTATTTCTCTTCCTTTTTTTCCCCTGAAATCAAGAAAAATTATATTTTTATAGTAATGGAGATATTAAAATCGTAGAAAATATAAGAGTAATGTATGTGAGTGTAGTTAGAGAGAGAAGTGAGAAAAAGCAGAGAATAAAAAGAGACCGGATGTTGACAAATTTCATGTCACTGTTCTTAGAAGGTCGTTTGTTTGTGTAAAGATTTCTTATCTGGGATCTCTCTCTCTAACATAAATAAAAATACAAACTCTCTCTCTTTCTTTCTCTCTCTGTCTCTCAAATAAGACTCTAAATTCTTTTTTTTCCTTCTTTTGTTGTTGAGAGAGAGAGAGTGGCCCAGTAGATCGAAATCTCCTTCCTTTCTTCAATTTAGAGACGATCTAAGCTTCTTTCATGGTGTTTCAATAACACCCACTTTCTATTTTTTTTTCTTATTGTATGTTTATTAAATTTTTTTCTTTCTCCATTTTGTTCCTCTTTGTATCGTGCGTGAGGTAGTGTCAGTGTTTCTCAATTTTGGTTCATTATGTGGCGATAATTGTGAAGTGATTAAATCCGTATGCGATTCTTTAAGGAAAGGAGATAATAGGATGTGGGTCTGAGGTAATTTTCTTGATTTTTATTTTTTTACTCTGATAAAAAAAATATTTTTTTACTATTATTTTTTTAATTTAGCCTATATATTTTGTTTAGGTGAAATTTGTTTGCTTCATTGTTTATTGAATTGTTCTTTAATTCTCACTCAAATTTGTTTAAAGTTTGCATTTTTAATGTTGTTCGTAATTAAGGGATTGTCTTGATGCCTAATTGGATTTGATGTGCTAGTTGAGAAAGTTTTTATGGTAGGTTTTCACTTATAGTTGTTATTAACTTATATTGAAGACCTGAGGGATCTGTTCTATAAGCTTATTTACTTAATTTAGCTTTTGGTGTTTGTTAGAGATTACACTTGAATTATTGTCCTTGATCATAGGAGCTAAAAAATTTAAAATCTTGGGTCTTCCAAATACTTTGGCTTGTGAGTCTTCCTTGAAGTTAGGTCTCTTCAGTATAGGATTCATTGTGAAATTCAAGTTAGTGGTGACCAGATTTTTACATCCGGGTTTTCTGTTTGTTGGATTGTCTTTTATTTGGTTGTTTCCAGTTGCATTGTTAGAGGGTGTTCGAATTTGGTGCATGTGCCTCTGTTGCTTACTTGAGTTAGGTTTCATTTATGTTGAACAGACACATTGATTAATGTTTGGTTTGTATTGTATTCAATTGGAGAACTGGGATGTAAAGAATCGATTCTATGATGGTTGTCTCCCTTGAGGTTCTTAGTCGATTGATATCCTTTTGGTGACTAATCTTTCCGAGGCCTGAACTTATTTGTTTTGTTGCTGCTATAGCTTAAAACATCTGTGATCAACACTTAGTGAACAGTTTGGTCGGTTCGTGTTGGGTAAGCAGTAGAATTGCACTTTGGAAACTTGTTTGCCAATGGCCATTTCAGTTAATTGATATAACTATTTCTTATGATCCAGCAAGGGGATTTCCCTTTTCTAACTTTTGAATTTGTAATAAATGTGATTGTTTATCTAGTTGAACTTTATTCTTTTGTGACCTAGTTTTAATAACTTTAGTTATGCAAAATTTCTTTTTATAGATAGAGTAATTACTTGTTAACCTATGACTATATATTTGAGTTGAGGTGCTATATTTGGGATGTAAAGATGGGTTTTTTTTTGGTTAGTGGTTCCAAATTTTGCATTAGGGTCAATTCTACTGCAATATTCTTGTTACCATAAATGTTTTATGTCCAAAGTTGTGAAGTTAGTGAATATTAAGCTGGGTGCATATACAGTTGTGGCAATGCTGATGCCAAGTAGTTTTATGTAACCCAAGTGCCCTTAGCATTTATGTTAAGTAGTTCTGTGTTATATGCTACTCAGTTTAGAAGTTTTCTCTGGTTCATGACCTTACAATCACAAAACTTATCTATCGACTTGACAGTTTTTGGCAGTTTGCGGCTTCTGTATATTATAACGAGGGATTCCTGATAATATTTATGATATGCGTGGATGAAGTTTATTTGAATGCCTCAAATCTGCATTCGAGTGTTCTGCGGAAATCTATTTCTCACAGATGCTAATTTTCTTTTCCTGTTGGTAGGAATGGGAACAAAAGTACAGTGTGAGAGCTATTTCCCTGGATATTTCTCAATGAGGGATCTTAATGAGGATTCTAACTGTTGTAGCTGGCCTCTGTACTACAATGATAAAGCCTTGACAAATGGACAGTATTACACAGGTTTCATAAATCGGTCCATTGCAGATGCATATACGAGTTATGATAAAGATGTGTTGAAACAGACGATGCTTGAGCATGAAGCCACATTTAAGAAGCAGGTATTATATTGCTTTAGCTTTATTCCTTGATTCATGAATTTGAAAAAGTGCTCTCTTGAAAGTGGTATAGTCTCTGTGGATCACTAACGTAGATTCACCGTGGAACCCACAATGCTTGTAATTTGTATCTGTTATGCTAATTATTTTCGTTGAGTGTTCATAATGTCATATGAGTGAACTGAATATGCTTTACCTTGTACAGACTAACGGAATGTGTCCATATTTATTTTATATGCAAGACTTTAAATGTGTCTCTTTTTGTCCTTGTAGCTTTATGAGCTTCACCGCCTTTATCGAAAACAGAAGGACATGATGGATGAAATTAAAAGAAAAGAGTTACACAAAGGTCACACACCTGTTGAGACTTCATTTGCATCAAGCCCCTTAGCATCTCAGATTACATCTGAAGATGCTCGCAGATGGCATATGAGTAGTTTCCCTTTAGCTAATTCTGTTTGTGCTAGACCATCTGCTTCATGCCTAGAAGATATTCCCTCTCCTCTCAGTTCTATGAAGGAAGATAGCAAGCAAGCTAGTCCCTTGCAATCCCAAAATGGGTTAATTTCAAAGGACCTAGAGGTGTTACATTCCAGGCCCTCGAAAGTGAGGAAAAAGATGTTTGATCTTCGTCTTCCAGCTGATGAGTATATAGATACTGAAGAACTCAGAGATGAAAATTTATCAGGCGTTTCAAAATTTCTGCCCAATGGAAGCCATAAAATCATAGCAGAAAATGGTGCCAATTTTTTTCTTGGCAACTGTGGCAAGAATAATTTCCACGGAGACTTGTCAAAATCTGCATCTCGCCTAAGAAGCACAAGTAATGTGACTGACCTCAATGAACCAATTGATGTAGAGGAGATAAAGAATCCCGTATATGTTGATTGTATGGGTACTACCAGAAATGGGGAGATCCGAGCGCATGATATTGATGTAAAACCAAAGTCGCAGTTTCTTGGTTTCCCCAAGGAAATTTCACTGAACGCCCATCATGGCAGTGTCAATGGATCATTTATTAGTTCACATTTGCAATATTCCCCTAATGGAAAGCAAGGTTTTCCTTGTATGCTTGAGGCGGGTAAGATCCACAAACTCATCGGATGTCTATTGTTTCGTTATTTTTGCGTCCATTGTTTTTGTTTAAACCCTATCTTTTGCAATGTCCTGATAAAGTGCTTGTAAAATATGTTTCCTTCTGGATTATGCAATTCTCATTAAACAGAAGGAAATATCTAGATAAAAATGCACTGAATGATTTTTTTTTGCAAGAAAACAAATGTTGCTGTTGTATAGCATTTTGCACTCTTTTTAAAGTTTTATGTTTGATACTATCTTCAAACTGTTATTCAATCTGTTGTTTAGCAACAAGTTTGAAAAAAATTGGAACCTATTTGGAAAAGTTAGCAATTCCAAATAGTTTACTTTTCTTTCAAAATTATATACATTTTTGTCAATGCTCACGTGGTTTGCAATGTTATTAATGTTTCAGATATTATAATTTCTTCTTGCAGGAAAAAATAACACCAATCTACGGCCCGTCTCTCAATGTCAACCGGAAAAGTTGCCTGCATCTTCCCAATCAATGCAAATTCTTCTTAACAAAACTCATGAGTCTTCCACACTTTTCCCAACTGAACAGAGTAAGATTAAGCAACTGAGAGAGACAACCATTCATGGTTTAGACCTGTCTGAAAAAAATCTTGAAATCTCCAGTAATAATCATCCAGACTCTGTGGTTACTTCCCATTTCCGAAGTCCATATCCTGCTCCCCCTGAACTGGGAAGAGCTTGGTCTCACTCTGCTTCATTTTGGGAAAAGGCCAATGGCTTAAGCCAGAAGCTGAGCACGGGCCAAACTCATCCATATTTAAACTCATCAGCAACCTTGAGTAGGAGTTCACAGTCATCAAACCAGAGCCATGGTATTCTTGGAGATCGATGGACTTACAACAGTAGTTCTGCTTCTAATCCAAGTTTTGGAAATGAACTGCTTGGTCGAAATGGGTTTTACCATGGATCATCATCGGGATCAAAGGAACTTTTGGTTTCTGCTCCTTCTGGCAGTTATCATTATTTGAATGGCAGTGTTGCTGATAATCTGAACTCTGAGCATTTCAAAAATCATCGTTCAGCCAAGTTCCTCGAGAGTTCAAATTGTATGGAACCCAAGGCTGCAAAAGATGGAAACTTTAATGTTAGACCATCTATCTGCTCATCCAACAAGGCTGCCACATATCATGGTATTCAGGTCATAGATTTAGAAAGAAAGCAAGGGGACCATCTTGTGGGTTTGCCTTGGTTAAGAGCCAAGCCTGCTTGTAAGAATGAAGTCTCCGATATTCGTATGGACTTAAATAATGGGGAGTTAGGTTTCTCGGAGTCATCCCTGAATCAGTTGTCTGGCAAAGCTGAACCTGGGGGATTTCCTATTCAAATGGCATCGCAGAATGCTAAATCAGCTTATTGCGTCAAGTTTGAGGCCAGCAGGACTGAGATAAGTGACTCTGGCAGCTGCAGAAAAATCCTCGGTGTTCCAATTTTTGAAAAGGAGAAATTTGTAAAGAATGAGTCTTCTTTAACATCCCCTTCTGTTTCACTTCCTGTTCCATCTGAAAGAGAAGTGGAGAAAAGCAGGGAAAATAGAATGCTAGACGTTAACCTACCTTGCGATCCAGCAGTTCCTGACCATGGTCAACAGCTTGCGGCAAAAGTTGATCTTAATGTTTGCAGCTCGCGGTATCTGTTTGATTTGAACTCATGTGTGGGTGAGGATGAAGCTTGCTTGATGCCTTCGGTTCCCAACTCGAAAGGAAAGTTTGTGGGAATAGACTTGGAAGCCCCAGCTAGTCCAGATGCAGATGGAGATGGCATTCCTGTGGATGAACGTCCTGCTAAGGCACATGAGGAACCATTGCAGGAACCAAAACTTAAACACGGAAGCCCACAAGAGGAACTTGACAGAATAGCTGCTGAGGCAATAGTGGCTATTTCATTAAATGGTTACAATCTTATAGATGATTCCATCAGCAATCCACCTGAAGCTTCCATAATAGACCCTCTTGATTGGTTTGTGGAAATAGCTGCCTCTTGTCGAGAGGATCTGGAGAACAAGCTTGATGCTTTTTCAAGAGGCAACTATGGTGAAGATAACGAGTCATCTTCATCTGAAGAGATTGATGACTTTGAGTCCATGACATTGAAATTGCCAGAGACCGCTGAAGAGGATTACATGCCTAAGCCTCTTATTCCTGAAACCCTGAAACTGGAAGAACCTGCTTCCACTCCATTACCTACTCGACCCCGCAGGGGTCAAGCTAGAAGGGGAAGGCAGCGGAGGGATTTCCAGAGGGATATTCTTCCCGGTCTTACTTCTTTGTCAAGGCATGAAGTCACTGAAGATCTTCAGACATTCGGCGGGATGATGAGAGCAGCAGGTCATTCATGGCAATCAGGATTAATGAGAAGGAACTCTACCAGAAACGGTTGTGCAAGGGGAAGGCGGCGCGCTCAGGTTACCCCTGCTCCTGTTGTGACACCAACAATACCTAGCCCTCCATTAGTGCAGCAGCTCAACACAATCGAAGGGTTGGCGTTGGAGGATAGAAGCCTAACGGGGTGGGGTAAGACAACAAGACGTCCCCGGCGGCAAAGATGCCCGGCAGGTAATCCTCCGCCGATTGCTTTAACCTAATTGCTGGAAAAGGCTTTGACAATTGGATTGAAAATTTTATAGAGGGGAAGCAGTCCAAATGGCTTGGGGGTAGTAAGGTGGTTGTGAGCCATTAGGGAATCCTTGTACATTTTTCATAGGCCATAATGTGGATCCCTATGAATATGGGTGTTTGGGTGGTAACCAACTTTGTATTATTGATAAATAATGTTGCATGATTTCTTGGGGATAAATAGCAGCATTCTTGAGTAGTGACAGTGTGCATAATGTTGGGTTCTTGGACTACACTTTCACAATACTTGTGTTATAGTTGTATTTAACTGTTTCTTGTTGTGGTTCTCAGTTAAGGGGGTAGACTTTCTCCTATAATTTGAGACTATGCTCTTACTTTTGTAACTATGCTGCATAATCGACTCAGAAGTAGCAGAAATTTTGTTTATTCATCGTTTACGATGTGTTTAACCAAGTAAGTATCGTCTTTATTTTAGCATCCTCCAAATGTAATGGAACTACAGCAGAATTTCTTGTCTGAATTTAGTGGAAATCAAGAAGTTTCCTTTTAGCAGCTGAAGATGCCAAAGATATGCATTGAATTTGAATGGAAACCATTTTCTTTTACCTGATTGAAGGAAAAACGTTTACTAAATGGTGGGGAAGCTAAGCTGAGTTAATTTCAGAGAAAGCACTGCAGAAATAATGGACAGCTTTCTTGTTTGTTGTGGTGTTTGGAATTTGATGTCTTAAGACGGGCATGTATTTTATAGCATCACAATTTTTTTGGTTATAGAGTTTTAGTAAAAGGGTTGGGTTAACTCATGAATTAATGGTATAGAACTCTAAAGCGACATGATGAACCAACATGGAAGAGCCTGTAGACCTCTTTTAGCGTCGTTATAAACGCAGACATCGAACCCACACCTTCAGTGTAATGTTTAATCTCTTGACTGTTGAACCCACCGATAAAAGGGTTTTATCGCATCACATGTAAGAACTAAATTTCAAACCTTGTCCCTCCATTTCTACTCTTTTATTCTTTCATTGATCTAATCTCTAAAATACCTTGCAAATCAATTAATTCTTCTCTTTTGCTAAAAAAAATCATTCCTTTGATCAAAACAGTCCACTTTGTTTACGTAAATCATTGACAAATATTGTTCTTATTAGATAATTTCCAACTATTTTTCTCAAAATAAAGTAATTTAACACCAAATATAACTTTCACAATGTGTACTGTATTTTACTTTAATAAATTTTACTTTATTTTAAATGCTAAAAAAATGCTAGAAACATATTCATCTGTGTTTTATTTTTTATTATATTTAACAATCAACTCTTAAGTTTAATTATTCAACATAAATAATATAATTTTAAGCAAGTTTAGTGAAAATATATTTGTGTCATGAAATTCCTTTAATTGTATCCTTATTCTTCAATAAATAAAATAATTTCCAGAAGAAGCAAAAATATTGGTAAAGCTAATTAACAAAAATAAAAAATCAGCTTAAAGGAGGGAAGTGAAGAAGACGCGCGGGGTATAGAGAGTGGAGAAAGGAAAAGAAGATCTTAGGTTTGTAAGGAAGCAGAAAGAGATGTCGGCGAGAAAAGAGATGATATTTTAGTCAGTCAACGTCACTGTCTGCCTTCTTTTAGATTCTCTCTTCTCCAATCACCTTTCTCCACACACTTTTTCTCTTTCCTAACTAAAATAGTAATATTATATCTTGTTTAACGTTTTAAACACAGATTAAAAATATAATTAATATCTTAATTTAGTATAATTAACTATCATGTTTTTTTCACTTAATTACATCAAAAAATTATCAAATTAAATATTTATAAAATATAAAATTAATAAAAATAATATTAAAATAAAATATTCAATTATACATTAAAAATATAAATATATATAATAAAAAATATATAATTTTTTAAAACGACATATATTATAAGAAAAAAAAAATATTTTTATTCATTTTATCTCAGATATTTTTGTATATTTTAAATCAATATTTATTAATAATAATTAACTAATCTCTCTTATATTTTACAAATAAAATTTTATTTATAAAAATAAATAAAAAAAATTATGTAATTAATATTTTTTTTTGATACCCAACCTCTACCCACTATATTCTTTTTTCTTAAGTAAACAACTGTAAATAACAACAAAAATACTAAGTGAGATAAGTGTAAAAGGAAAAGTAAATAAAAAATTATTATGTAATTAATTTTTGGTAAAAAGCTTTGCAGTACCCGGGTAATACCACGAATAATTTTTCGGTCCCCGAGTTTCCAATATTAGTTTTACCGGTCCCCACATATTAAAAATTCACTACCGTTAATCCCTCCGTTAAATTAATCTAACGGATTAACAAATAAATAATTTATCGGTCCCTCTAATATCTGTTCGCCCTCCAAAGAAAACTTACCATCATATTGGTATTGTTTCTGAAGCTTCGATCTGTGATGTCAGCAGAGTAAACTGCTTCACCGAATGAAGAAACTGGTAGGAGTTAAGCGAGAAATCATTTCCAGCTTGTCGTCTCATAGTCGTTAAATTCCCATCAAGCGCATTTGCTATATAATTTTGGTCTTTGCAGAAGTATTTTTCTGAGTAGCTTCTCATGATTCCATTTACTATTGCCTAACAGTTCTCATCCTCTGCCAACCTTTGGAAATTTTCCAAGAAGCTGCAGATTTCTTGGACGTTTCTAGATGTATCGCCTGACCTGAATTTGTAAGTTCTCTTGTCAATTTCTATTGTACTGTATCCAGTAACCTTCTTTAAACCTCTGCCTTCCATTGAAGATCTCACTTTCCTGGCCTCGCCCCATAGACCTTCTTCTGCAAAGATGTTAGCCAACAAGGCGTAATAGCCTGTATCATCAGATTGAAGATCTACAAGGTCTCTTTTGATGGTCTCGATCATGTCCATCCTCTGGTGAATTCGGCAGCCATTAAGTAAAGCAGACCAAATGCTAGCATGTGCAGGGAAGGGCATTGAATTTATAGTTTTGTAAGCTTCGGTAAGATCGCCTGCACGACTTAGAAGATCAACCATACAAGCATAGTGTTCTGAATTTGGTTCAACACCGAAGTCCCGCATTGAGTTGAAATAAGATTTCCCTTCTTCAACACATCCTGAATGACTGCAAGCTGATAACATACTCATGAAGGTAATTTCATTTGGTTTTATTCCCAAGTTAATCATTTGATTGAAAAGTGAAACTGCAGAATTTATATCACCATGCATACCATATCCAGCAATCATGACACTCCATGTCACTACACTTCTCTCAGGCATGCTATCAAAATATCCCTTTGCTGTTTTAAGGTCTCCACATTTTGCATACATGTCAGTTAGAGCAGTATCCATATAAAGATCTTTCTTTACGCCAGAGGTAATGAGTTTGTGGTGAAGCCATTTGCCCTTTTCAAGATGTCCCATATGGGAGCAAGCTTGGATAGAAGTTAGGAAAGTTATTTCATTCATTTCCACACCGTTCCAATGCATTCTGTGAAAGAGATCAATTGCCTCAAGTGAGTTTCCATTCTGTGAAAGTCCAGAGATCAAGGAATTCCATGTAACAACACTTTTCTGTTGGAATTCATCAAATGTCAGGTATGCCAAATCCACCATACTGCATTTAGAGTACATACTGATTAATGCATTCTGTACAAATTCATTCAAAATGCATCTTTTAATTATATAACCATGAATCTGATGCCCCAGCTGTAATAAACCCACATTTCCACAAGCTGAGAGACAACTTGATAGGCTGAATGAATCCGGCATCAAGCCTTGTCTGTGCATCTGCCAAAGTAGCTCTGCTGCTTCCCTTGACAATCCTTCTCGAGTATAGATTGCTATAAGCATGTTCCATGATCCAATGTTCCTTGCTCCGATCGAATTTAGAACCTTCTTACAGTAATCTAATTTATCACATGCAGCATATAATTCTATTAATGCTGGAGCAACAAAATCATCATTTAGATCTATATCTTTCTTGTATAAATAACAGTGAACTGACTTCCCTGCTCTAAGCCAATTTAGTCCAGCACAAGAACGTAGAACAGTTGGTAAGGTAATTACATTAGTCTCCAGCCCGGATTCTTGCATCTCACTGAAAACCTCCAGCGCTTCTCGGAACAAATCACTCCGGTTATAGCAAGATATCATTGCTGTAGCCGAACTAGTACTCCAGTTAGCTATATTTGCAAAAATCCGCTCCGCATTAAACAAATCACCACACTTGCTATACATGACGACAAGATAATTACTCAGTGATTCAGAACTTTCAACCTTTCTCCTAACAGCATAACCATGTACTGATTTACCAAGCCTCAAAGCAGCAAGTTCCCCACAAGCCTCTGCGGCACAAAGCATTGTAACAGAATCCAGCTCAACGCCTTCACGTATCAACAATCTCAACATTTCCAACCCTTCAAAAGCCTCTCCATTGTCAATGCAACACGAAATAATCGAACTCCACGAAACCAAATCCCTCGCTGGCATATCAAAAAATACTTTTTTCGAATCGACTAAACAACCCAACTCACCGTACATACTAAGCAAACAAGTCTCAACAACAGAGTCACTATCAAACCCACATTTCAAAATCCTTCCATGGACTTTTCTACCAATACCCACATCACCAAAACCACCACAAGCCCTTAACACTGAAGGGTATATAAAGTCAGTGACCTGAACTTGATTGAACAACATGGTGTTGTAAAGTGAAATTGCTTGAGGGAACAAATGCATGCGTACGTAACATTTAATCAAAACAGCCCACATGAAAGAATCAGGGGCTTTGAAGGTTTGAAAAACGAGTCTCGCGGAACGAACAGAAGCCATTTGAGAATATGCGTCAATGAGCTTTGTAGAGGCTTGAGGGTCATTGTGAAGTCCTGAGATTAAGAGATGGGCATGGAGTTGTGTGAGTTGCTTTAAGGTGGTGCAGCTTCTGAATAAGGGCATGTACAGTGTCATTGTTGTTAACTGGTTTGTAAGTTTTAAGGTTTTGTTCCCATTAGCGCGCCAAAGACGTTTCTCTCAAGTCTCTGACTCTAATGCTTTTGCTTTTTTTTTGGGTTAAGAAATTTTAGGAAAGGGGTCGGGCTAACCACAAACCAAGAGCAGAGAGATCCCTTTCGGTTAGTCCCGGAGAACCGGCAGGTTAGAACCGGTATGTCTCCCCCAGCGCCGCTAAGGAGGATCGAACCCGCAATTACAAAGAAAGGGATAAGATGTCTTAACCGCTGAACCAACGGACGAGGGGTTTCTAATGCTTTTGCTTATATCATGTCTTTACACGGTATTGTTACTAATGGTTTTGAAATAATCATCTTTGTTTTGACTTTTTAATACATCGTTGTAATAGTTATATTATGATTAAAAATGTAAAGTAAAATCATGAAATTATATCTTATCAAATTAGTGAGTTGAAATAATTTTACGATTGAAACTATATTATCTAAAACTATAGTACACTGTCGTTATTTTAATGAACTATGTTAAATTACAAAACAAAGTGTAAGAAAGATAAGTTCTTTCAAAACTAAGAGTCAACTGCAATAAGATGACAAGAATGTAGTGAATGGAAATTTTTTTAGGGATTTGTCACCATACATTCTTCACTCTTCAGAGCAAAGCAAAACACTTCACATATCTACTGCTTCTACCAGGACGAGGTGAATAGTGAATACTAATCAGTAGATTTCATTCCAGCCTTCTCCTTCAACATGGCAATGAAGTTATCGCGATCTTGCGGTGACATACCCTCTGCTGAGCAGTCTCCGACTCCCCATTCCGCACCACGAATGCAATACTTGTCTTGAATTTCTTTCTTGTTCCTGAACATTCCAAATAGCACATTCAAATAACATCTCATATGTGAAACAGATTTTGAAATGCATTTAAACTGGAAGCTAAATGAAATTTACTTACTTTTCTTTGTTTAATTTGGATTTTTCCAGCAGCTGTTTGACTATAGAGGATGACTTGAATCTTTCATCATTTTCTGCGTATTTCTTTTGATTCTCTTCTGAAAAAGAAAAGAAAAATGGATATATTACTGTGCATTAATACTACCATGAAGCAAGATACATGTGGGAGATTGAACAAACCGTTGATTTTGCTAAGAAAGTCGATTTGAGGCAACTGAGGGCCTGGAACTGATTCTATCCCAGAAAATCCCGACAGAATACCAGCTTTAGCTGCAAAAGGTAAAGGGGTCTCAATATGATCAGTACATGAACCTAACAGCTTGAAGAACACAAGATATAAAACATGTGGTAGAGAATAAAAGCAGATTCATTCTGGATAACATCACCTCCTTTCTAGCTAACATGTATATGGTCCCAAAATTATCGAAATGCATTACTTTGTTAAACTAAATCTCCCACAATTTAGCCAAAACGAACCAAAAAATTGAGTTTTGAGTTAACCTGGATTTGACAAAAGAAGTAAAGCTACAGAGGCTGCTAAAGGAATAGCCTTTTGAATGACTTGGCAAGATGGCAAACAAGAACATAAAGAGTTGTTGTTAGTGGGTTTTCTTTGAAACCTAATTTGAGTTTGGTTAGAGGGACTGGCTATGGAGTTTCGACAGAGAAGTGTGGAGTTGGTGAGTGAAGTATGGAAGGAAGATTGTGTGAGGGTCTTCATTTTTGTTTGTTGGTGGAGACTGCAGAGCGATAAGAGAGAGGAACCCTGAAACAAAAGGTTGATGGCAGTCCCAACAAAATGTGCGACGGTACATATATATACTTTCTATTTCTAGTCTAGTTGGCAAGTTTTCAATGGTTGGTTTCTTAACTTCCTCTTATTATTAGTCCACTTCAGACGTTTTCCACTTTACAAGATAATGCGAAAATAAACGAGTTAAAAATAACATAGAGAGGCACAACAAAGCGGAACGGTGATACAGAAAAAATACACGATAAAAAAACGAGACTATAAAAGTAATCACGACAAAGGCTCAAAGAATGTATATAAAAACAAGACATCAATCTCATGCCTCTCCATGAATTGAATTTTTTCATCTTTCTAGCTACCAAGCAAGCAGAGTGACTCCAAGCGTTGACCCAAGATTCGGACTGGAAAATTGAACATATTGTTGCAGATCATTTTGAGAATAAACGAACTGAGATTCATGTTTCTAGTTCTGGCTTGTATGCAGCAACAAAAGAAGCATAAGGAATCAAAATTCAAAATTGTACAATCAATTGAAACAAAAAGTGTATGGTGTTCATTCAAAATAAAAAGCATCATACTCCAGTCTTCTACCCTCTTGCCACTCTGAAAATATGATAAGGAAAACCTTGATCGTTTGAAAATGGCTGGCAATGCCATGTAGTTTATACTAAAACAGACCATTGTTAGTGCTCTTGTGCTTTCTCGACTGTAACAGAATCAACTACAACATTTTTGTTTGGTAAGTACTGCAAAACTTTACCATGATTTCATAACTAACAAGTTCAGCAACTCCGAAAGCACTCATTCTTCCAGCATAGCCTTTGCAGCATCAACCAGAGCTGGCCTAAGATCATGTGAAGCTCGCCCAAGAACAGTGTATCCTTCTTTGTCTTCCACATCCACATCAGCTCCATGTCTTATTAGTAAAAGAGCCACCTATCAACAAGAAAAGATTGAAAAGCTACGTTTGAGTGCAGTAAAAAAAGATGCTCTTACCTCGGTGAAGCCTGGAAAAGAAGTATGCATCTCTTTTCAAATCACAGTATTTCATCTCACCTCTTTGTTCTCGCAAATCACTGCATTCATGAGAGGTGTTTGACCAGCTTTATCAGTGGCATCAACCTCCGCTCCTTCCTCTATTAACAATTCGCACATCTCAGAGTTCCCAGTGCTAGCAGCGCGATGCAATGGCGTACAGCCAACCTGCACATATCGTTTGTCACTTAACAAAAAACGACGAAGCATAAACATGTTGAACTGGATTACAAACAAATCAGGACACGAAATAATTTTCCAAAATTCCAATTTCTGTTTCTTCTTTCAAACTTAGCTATTGTAGATTATTAAGAAAAAGCTCCAAACAGAGATAAAGAAGAGTTGAGTATAGTTACAAGCCTTGTCCTTTATATTAATCTTCGCGCCGTGCGCAATCAAAAGTTCCGCAACTTTGAGCCATCCCTTACTGGCAGCATAATGAAGAGCAGTTCTGCCACCATCATTCTTCAAATTAACATCAACTCCTAATCAAATACACACACACAAACATTCACATCAACAAATCAAACCACATCAAATCAAACTTCAAACAAAAACTCACAAAACCGCACATGAAAAAATCAAATGAACACAAACTCCCTCTCACAATAAAGCATTTTGATAAGTACAATATAGCATCGTCTAAAGCAAGCAATGCAACAAAATTCATTAAAAATTAGACCTTTGCTGAGCAAAATCTCCACAATCTCCACATTCCCAATACTAGCAGCGGAATGAATTGGGGCCCATCCTTCCTCGTCCGTACAATTTACGACGCCATTTTGATCAACGTCTGACAGCAATTTCACCACCTAAATATTCACAAATTGAACAATATTATTAAAAAGTGTAAAGTATACATAAAATAAAAAAAAAAAGAGTTGAAAGTGGTGGGAATGATATACATGGGTGTGGTTGGAAGAGGTAGCGAGGTGGAGGAGAGAGCGAGCGTCTTCGTTGCGAAGGGAGAGAGATTGGGAGAGTTGGAGTGGTGAGAGAGAGTTGAAGAATGCTAAATCTCCACTCTCGGCGGCTTTGAAGAGGTCTGAGTCTTTCACTTCCATATGCTCTCTCTCAAATTGAACGATGGCTTTTGGCTTCGCTGCTTATTTTCCACTCCACCATTTCAAGTCCCTACCTCTTTTTTTTTTTTTTATATGTAGAAGCCATAGGCCGAGTTACACAATCGCAAACCTGGGTTGGGTACCCCCAGCCCTATCAAACTCCAAGAGGTGGATAATGTCCAAAGGGTCAAGTCCCTACCTCTGGACAGCCAAAACAACTGAAATCGTAGAATCGAACCGAATTGGACCGTAAAAAATCGAAACCCACAACGTCCAAATCGAAACAGTTAAAAAAAGTTACGAAATGTGAAATTTTAGTTATGTTTGAAAATTTTTAAACCGTTGAACAAGCGGTTCAACCGTTGACTCAATCATTTTAATTGTCAACAATTATTTTTGTTATTGTTAGTCATTATTTTCAATTCTCAAATATGAAATTGATCAATTTAAGTTTAACATTAAATATTTTATGTATTTTTTTTAATATTAATGGATTAGTTGATGTAATTTTTTTGTATTTTTTCTATAAATATTTCAATCAATTATTACTTGTAATTATTTTTAAATTCTTCTTTCTTTTAATTAACGAAGTTATATAGTTTTATTAAGTTTGAAACTATGTCCACTTGTGCTTAGTTTTTTATTAAATCATTATTGTGTTTGATTCGGTTAAGTTAAAAGTTAAAACATTTATTAATAGAAAAATTGAACTGTTCAAGCCGTAAAACTGTAATCATCTGACCAACCATCTCGTACTTGAATTGGAATCATGTCTAAACCGTCGTGAACCTTAGTTAGAAGGTTAAGGTTTAAACTTTTCTTCAACTGTAATTGGCGATTTATAAACTATAACTGACGGTTAATGAATCGTGGTCATATCTACCTATCACCCCCACATTCTCACCCACAACCCACTCAATTTCACTCGGTTCGATTAGGTTGAGTTTTGCTATTTCGCCCCCTTTTTTGGTTTGAATTTTAAATAACATAGGCTTATTTAGGTTATGAATAATGTATTTGATAATACAAATTAAGTATTTAATTTAAAGTATTAAATATTTAATTGTATTAATTGTATTTAATAAGAAAATAAGATAACTTCCTAATTTAAGTAATTAAGTCAAAAAAATATTTTATAAATTAAAAGTTTTAACTTAAAACATTAAGTAACTCACTCATATTTTTTTATTTAAAATTATATGTTAATAGTTAAATATTTTTTATAATCATATTTATTCAAATATCAAGGGATAAATTTCATGAGTTTATTTTGTTGATTTTTTTTCATGTATTTATTAATAATTATAAGTTATAACACTAAAAAAACTAAATTATTAATTTTGCTAATCATCATTATTAATAAAAATCATATTACAAGAAATGACTTAGAGTTTTATTATTTTCAAATTTCAAATGAAAATGTCCAATGAACATGTGTATTCTATTATTTTTTTAATTTGTTAATTTATGAAATGAATATTCATGATTCTTCGTTTTAATACTTCCACGAATTTTTTATTATTTTATATTTTTTAGATTTTGTACAAATTTTAAATAATGATTCAA
The DNA here is from genome assembly GCA_948193385.1 of Breynia disticha f. nivosa. Classification (NCBI taxonomy): domain Eukaryota; kingdom Viridiplantae; phylum Streptophyta; class Magnoliopsida; order Malpighiales; family Phyllanthaceae; genus Breynia; species Breynia disticha. The sequence continues at coordinate 721 of CANYCX011711649.1, read as the reverse complement.
TTGTTTATCAATTATATTGGTCAAATAACTTATTGATTTTAGCACTTAATTTTTATTTATAAACAAACATACTTTATTATAATATGTTAAGTATTCAACACATAATGTTTAGCACTTAATTTTTCAATTTCATCAAACGGGTCTTAAAAATTTCACAAATATATATATTTGTTCAATGGTTTATTTACAAACTAGTCACAGTATAAAAGTTTTTGCACTTTTATTTATTAAATGATAAATATACCTTAGTTTTGGAATATGTAAAGTTGATATATAGTTTACATAAAATTGATATTTAGTTTAAAACAATAAAAAGTTTATATAGAAATTATTTTTATAAAATTTATAAAAAAACATAAAAATTTAGTATACATCTAGTTAAAAATTTATGTTAAATTTAAATCCTTAAAAATTGTAATGCCTCCAATTTTTACGAAATTTGACGAAATTATAAATTAATTTGGAAAATTATGCGAATAAAATTTTTGCGAATTATAATTAAATGAATAATGGTAAGTGAGTGTATAATTTATTATAAAATTAAAAACGGGTCACGATATGATTTTCGGGAGAGAGAAAATTTTAAAAGATGGTATAAGGGGCAAAATGGTCATTTGACCTATGTACATATGGTATAAGTTACCATCTTTCTCTTCATTCTTCATTCTTTCACGTGAAACCAACCAAAAACCTAAACTAAAACTTCCAAACTTTCCAACCA